>JAJIYU010005245.1:0-22720 GCA_030144865.1 Tinospora cordifolia
CATGTGACTAAATATTAATATTTAACCTCGTTGAAAATATATGAATTTATATAAAAAGAAGTTAAATATATTTTATAATTAATTAATAAATAATGAGCCTTAAAATATGATAATGCTTAATTATAAGATAACAAATTTAATGTCAAAATGAGCATTATCAAGCCCACATCCCGAGCAGCCAAAAATATTAAAGAAAAATATCGTCGGATGACGTGAGTCTGGACATGGGAGGTGGTGTGTTACATTGCCTAGGATATTAATCATGACATATTTTATTTACGTTTTATATGAATATATAATTATTATAAAAAACTTTTAATAATTTCTCAAATAAATATTTTAATTGTAATTTTGATATTCTATTTTCCTTTCTTTTTGTTAATTTTATTCTTTATATTATTTATTTCTTTTTAGTGTTGATTCTTTTTGTCTTTTTTCCTTTATTTTCTTTTCTCCTTCCATTTTGTTTGTTTTCTTTTATTTTCCTATTTTGTGTTTTTTCTTTTACTTTGTTCTTCTTTTTACTTTCTTTTTTTCCCTCTTCTTTGTTATTTTATTTTTATTTTTATTTTTTCAGTTTTTTGATTTTCTCTTTTGATTTCATTTTTAAAATTTTTTTTGTTTTTCACTTTTTTCTTTCTTTTATTTTTTAATCTATTAATTTTCTTTCTTTTTTCTTTTTCCATTTTTATTTTTTTATTCTTATCTTCTTTTTCTTTTCTTTTCTTTTCTTTTTGTTTCTTATTTTCTATGTTTTTTTCCTTCTCTCTCTCTCTCTCTAATCTATCGTGCACACTTATTATGATTATTATATTTATTGATTAGTATAGTTATTTATTTTATTTTATTATTTCTTTGTTATTGTTATCCTAGTTTCTATCATTATTGTCATCTTATTTCATTTTTCGTTATGATTATTATTAATAATATTATTCTATTTGTATTTGTTATTATTTATTTTTCTAATATCCAGTAATAATAATATTTAATATAATTTTTATAGTCTAGCCAATGTGTTTTGAGGACGGTTTATTCATATCTATGATATTATTATTATTATTATTATTATTATTATTATTATTATTATTATTATTATTATTATTTATTGATATCTTTCCTGTTATTGTCTCAATTATTATTATTAACAAGGATTATTATTGTTACTGTCATTTCTTATTTTTTTTCTTACTAACATTATTTTTTTGCTTTTTTGAAGGGTATCATATTATCTTTGTTGAAAAGGCCTTTGAGGAATACTTTGCTTCTCAATTTCTTCAATCACCACAGTTGATTCAGCAAACATTAAATGTTTGAGCTTGTTTTTTTAATACTCGACTTGATTAGTGTCAAACATACACATTAATCTCCCTTTCATCATCAACTGTTGAACACATTGAACAAACATAATTGTTAATGTATATAAGTCTCAAACTATCTTTGTATATTTTAGCTAACTTGTAAATCACTGCGCATACTCTCTTACATGTAGCTTCTTTAACCAAGTACAAAATAGTTTGAACGATGAGGCAAAAAAAATAAAAAATAAAATAAAACTCTTGTAGGAGTTTTTGTTTTTTCATATGCTAGTTGCGAAGACAACTATGGTTTCTCAAACAATTGGAATGGAATCTCACATCCTCACTACTAAAACTCAACAAGGAGAGGCAACAAAGACATATGATCATTTTGATGTGTAAAGAATTGGATTGAACCATTAGAAAGAAACGAGTACCAGAAAGGAAATGGAGTTTCTTGGTCGCAAACTACTAAAGATAATGGCCTTGTTTGGCAGGGCTTAATTTCTGCGTTTCAACCGTTTTGAAACACAGAAGTAGTTTTGGATGCGGTTGTCAAGTCTTTCCCTCGCAATGAAAACGCAGTAAATGCACAACCTGCATAAGTTGCAAGGTAGCCGATTCTTGTCGAACGATTTTGCAATTTGGAAGATGAAAGACTCTTTTGTCCTTTGAATTTATCTCAGCTTGCAGTGAATAAAAGGCAAACGAATCCAATAGATTATCATTGGAAAGCCTCTGATTTCTTTTTTTTTTGGGTGTCTTCTCTACATTAAGCTTCATCTTTCCCTTGGTCAAGTTTAGGTGACCTGTTTTTTTTTTTTTTTTAATTTCTTTTTCTAGAGTTTTTTCCAATTTTTTTTTCCTTTTTCATGTTATGGTGATTCATAGAAATGGAGTGTAACAACCACAAATTTTAAGTGTTGTAATATCAAAATTTTGACTATAATTACGTGTTAAAGAACCGTAGTCAACAAACGTTGACTATTATGAGGAAAGTTATGAATGACAAAAAAAGTGTAATAAAGTTGTTTATTTATTCATTTTAGCATATTTGAAAAATGTTATATTGATTTAGATGATACTTGCTTGTTTGGTTAGCTTAATCTTTTAAGTTTTATTCTTGTTCTTTGCATTTATGTCATTCAATCATCACATTGCATGACCTATAGAGTATGCTCTGTAGTTGCGTCTTGTACGATCTTCTACATTAGAAATCGAAAGTCTTATTCCTGTTTGAGAGAGTATGCTCTGTAGTTGCGTCTCGTACGATCTTCTACATCAGAAATCGAAAATCAGTGCTTCTCTTGAATTATCATGTTATATTGTGGTATGTTTAAATTTTCTGTTGAAATATTTATCTATCATGCTCTTGTATACAAAAGTCAGATTAAATGAGATTTCAACCACGTACCGCTACGGGGGACTTTCTGTGTTCCATGTAGAATTGAAACTGGCTGTCAATACTGACACCAACTTGGAACGAGTTTCAAAATGAACCCACTGGAAAGGGGTTGAGTTTCAGAATTGATCTCTCCCCAAATCTGGAGCACAGAGAGTATTTCCGTCCGGTCTGAATTACGATTGAATTAATATATTGATTGGATCGAATTAATCTCTGAAAGTGTTTGATCTGCTTGTATTGTCTGGTTGGAATAATGGATTAAATAGATGGATTGATTCACTGAGCTGTGTAGCTCACCCCCCTTATTTTTCCCAACAGGAAATTGATCAGGCTTGCGAGAAGATTGTTTTCAGAAAGTTTTTATTTAATTTAATGTAGGGCAAATAGGCCCAAGTGAACTCTTGTATTTTCAGTTTTTAAATTTATTTTTCGTTGTAATAGAATATTGTACCTGAAATTGTTAAATGATCAAATGAAGAATCTACTTTATTATGATGTTATTTTGCACATAGAGTAATGTACAGAGGAACCCTAATGCATTTGGGTCTAAGAAGAAGAAAATGTAGCACAGGCCCGTCTCCCGGGCATCCCAAAATTTTGATCAAATAGAATTGAACCGTCAGATGACGTGGTGTTACAAAGGTGATATCAGAGCCTAGGCTTTAGATGCCTTGGGCAAGATGAAGCTCACATGTTGACTCTTTTGGGTGATTTTGTTTGAAAAACTATGGTTCTGCATCTCAAACATATAATGTTGTTTACTTCAATTGTTCTACTGCTGCATGTTTATGTCGCAACTGAGCCTAAAGAAGACAGAATCCAGAGGATAAGAAGTGCCCCTCATAGAAATTTTGGAAGTATAATTATAGATGGCAGTATGTGTTTGGAAGTTCTGAGGATGGTTTTAGATTGGATGAGAGGAAGCCTGCAAATAGCAGGGTCTCAGTTTTCACATCTCTGTTTTAATTTTGTATTTATTTTATTTTATTTTGTGTTGATTGAACAACTTACTGTATTATTATATTATAACATTTCAAACATATAATTGTTTGTTCTCGTTCCCTTGTTTTGTTTGTCCATATCTTTAATAAATATATGAATTTTTGTCCTGAAGCTATGGACCTATGGTTGATTCGGGAATCAAATTCTACTATTATTATATTATAATATTTCAAACAACTTACTATATTATTATATTATGAATTTTCACAAGGCATGCACATGTCTTTCTCATCTTTTTCTTCAAATCCCTCCAGAAGCTTTTCATTCAATCATCCATGGAGAAGTTGTCTAAAGTAGAAAACCCCGTAAGCTCAATAAGTGTTTCCTTTCTTTCTAACACTTTCGAACACAGTAAGCTCAATAAGTATGATAGAAGATGTCCCG
This sequence comes from Tinospora cordifolia, assembly GCA_030144865.1. Lineage (NCBI taxonomy): Eukaryota > Viridiplantae > Streptophyta > Magnoliopsida > Ranunculales > Menispermaceae > Tinospora > Tinospora cordifolia. Next base: position 4,087 of record JAJIYU010005245.1, read on the forward strand.
TTGCTAGCCATTCCCTTTTAGCTAGCTGCTCACATTCCTAGGCTAGTAGGGCCGCTTTGTGGTACTTAATTACCAGAGACTCTTGGTTGATAATGCCTCCATTTCTCTTGCAAATGTGCAGCTGGCCAACCCCCTCCTTCCCTAATTGTTTGAGTATCAATTTTTCGAGAAGTGTAGTCATGTTATAGAAGCTTTCTTAGCCACTGGAACCTCAAGCATGGGTTAATCTTCCATGTGAATTGGAACCAGTGGAACCTCTTGGTAAATCTAATTAAATTTGTCACATGTCCAACTGATCTCTGCTTGATCTCAAAGAGTTAACTGTATAGTGGTGGAAACTGCCCACCATTTATTTTGAATTGCTGGACCTCTTTTATGGGTTTTACATTGAGGAATGCCCAATCTCCAACTTGAAGTTCCAGAGGTTTGTAGTGCTTGTCTTTGCAACTCTTTTATCCGCTTTGAGGAATGGAAAGTCTATATCCTTTAATCACTTGGATTTTCTTACTTGTTTCCTTAACTAATTAAGTCACAACTATATTTTATTAGCCAGATCCATCTAATAGACCAAGAACTGGTAGAATTTGGCATAAATTGCCTTAAATGATGCCATTTTTATACTTGTTCAATAATAATTATTAATATTATAAGCAAACTCTGTCAAATAAGTATTTGATCTAGTTACCATGAAAATGTTAGGATTTTTGTTTGATAAAAGATGAAAAGTAGGATTTTTGTTTGGTAAAAACTTAGCATATTACAATGTGCTTTAGTCCTTTTTGGACATAAATTAGTTCAATTGACTAATCCAAAATTATTATTCCTTTGTTTGCATTTCAATTTTTTTTTATTATATTATTATTTGAGTGTTGTGTTTCTATTTTTTAAATGAGAAAAAAATAATACAAGATTTAATTTTGAGCATTGAAATTTGGTAATAGGTAGTAGTTTATAAAATAAAATGGTGGTAATTACAATCTATTATGATATTAATTTAATTTTTTTTTAACTCCATTTGTCATTGTTATTATTTATTGTCATCAGTATGGAAATCGTACCAAATGAAAATAAATCTGGCCAAGAAAAAGCTGTATGATATCCACAATTTTCAACAATATGGATAGATATTTACGCGGAAGAAGTAATGGCAAAAAACATGATAGGATCTCATTTTAGCAAAGAAGGGTGGAAAAATCTTATGGTTATATTTACAAAAGCCACTGGAAAGGCATACACGCAGTTACAACATAAAAATCGTTGCGACGTGTTAAAGAAAGAATGGAAATTATGGCAATCATTAGTTCAAGGAGAATGTGGACTTGGATGGGATCCTGTAAGGCAAGCAGTAGATGCAAGTGATGAGTGGTGGAGTGCAAAAATACAGGTGTGCAATTTTTTATAAGTTAACTAATTATTTACATTTTTATATGTTAATTATTTAGTAATGTACTTTGTATGTGTGTGTGTCTGTTTATTTTTTTCTAGAAAAACCATATGTCAAAAAGTTTCGTGAAAAAGGCTCAGAACATAAAGATAATTTAGATATCTTATATTCAAATATCGTTGTTACTGGAAGACATGCTTGGGCTCCATCTTTTGGTTTATTACCTACAAGTGTGGAAGGGGCTGACAATGATGAAGGAAATGAAGATGAAAATGAAGACAACATTTACACTTAGAACAATGAAAATGGTTTGGATAGACAATGGACACAATAAGTTCCTAATACGTCTTTTAAAAGGTCAAAGAAACCATCATCAGCAAAAAAGTTAACAAATGCTTTAGATAATGTTGTTGAAGCTATACAAAGTTCTATTAGTCAACCAATCCAACTTGATCCTCTTGGTTGTACAATGAAGGAAGTAATAGAAAAAGTTGAGGAGCTTTTAGGGGTGACATGTGGCGATGATATATATATATATATATATGTTTGCAAGTGGCTTGTTTGTTCGTCATCAGTACAGAGAAATGTTTATAACACTTCCTGATCATGTTCGTCTTGCTTGGCTACTGATGATGAAAGAGAAACAACAACAATTTTAAATTTTAATTAGGAATATATTTGTTTAAGAATTTTATTTATTTATGTTTTTATTTAACATGAGATTTTAAATTTTATTTCAGTTGTTAAATAATAAGTTGCAAACTTATTTTGTTAATTTCATTTCTTGTGGGGAATGAGAACAATTATTTTTTTATGTTATGCAATGTGATGTTATCAATGTTTTATGGGTACCTTTTATTTTTTATACTATATGTGTAGTTAAATTCTTTTTTATTATTTGTGAGTAATGTTTATTTTATTATGTGTTTATGATAAGAGATAAAACTTTTCAATATAAAAAATGGAGTTACAAAGCGATGATGAGTACAATTTTGAAATGGAAGAAGATTATGATTCGGGTGATCTTCAAGCTACACTACATCGAATAAATAAAATAAAAAATTTTTCAGAAGTTGCTTCTAATATTGAAAATTATTATGAAAATAAGTACATTGTCAAACAACCTTGTAGGACATCTCCACATACAAGATGAAAATTTTTATGCGAGCTATTAGATGTGTTAGGACGTTGGTTTTAATTGGCAATGTTTGATGCAAATCCAACTTCATTGCCTTACGAAATGTTCTGTGTTACTGCTGAAGATTTCTTTCCAGTTTTGTTTTTGGTAATCGAGATCATGTCATTTCTCTTTTATGGTTATTGAATCTTTCAGAAAACTAATTAACGGTCTGCTTGAAAGAATGTCTGGTATTTCCATTTTTGAAAAGATAATGATTGGCATGAAAATCTAATATAGTATCACGTCCTTTTCAAAATCTATTGTATTCAGTTTCCTCTTTTTATGGATAATGGATCTTTGCAGAAAAATAGAATAACGGTCTGTTACTACGAATAATGATTGGCATTCTTCTTTTTGAAAAGATAACGTCACATTTTGGGAAACCTCTTTTTGAAGATTATGTCATCATCTATTTTTGAAAAATATTCTTTGTGTTGTATCACGTTGATGGAATAACAGGGTTTCTTCAAAAGATTGTTTACAATCTTCATTATAACGGTTTTAGAACTTTCATTACATAAAGATTATGTTTCTCAAAATCAGAAACATTATCTCTTTTACCAAGATTGGCGTTTAGAAAGTTTGCAGTATTCTCCTTAATCAAAATAGATCGTTAGCATTAATTACAATCTTCTCAAATTAGAAGGAAAATTCATTTTATGGCATATAATCAATGATAGCTACTATTCTGGAAAGTTGTTTGGAAATCCAACAAGACTATGCTGACAGAAGATACAACAATATATCAAGCAGTCTGCCTAGAAATGATTTCCAGAATCTGTATCTCAAAGGGAAAGCTCTGTTCTACGCCCTATTTATTCTGATCGATTTTGAAGCATTCCTTATTACTCAAACATCCCTCAAAGAAGATCAGTATAATATTTCTTAAGTGCTTTGTTGTTTTTCTGTTTAGTGTGCTAAGAGTGATCAAGCGTAGCTGCAATACTCTTTGCAGTTTATTTCAGCGCATATAGATTGTGTCTGTGTAAAGAGCGATTGTTATCTCTTGAGAGTCTAGTGTTTTGAAGTATACTTCTCTGAGCCGAAGTGATCTAGTATCTTTGTATAGCTTGCAAAACTTTAGTGGATTCTTGAACTTAGCAAGGTCTCGCAGATGTAGGTTGTTAATGCCAAACTGCGTAATCAATTTGTGTGTCTGATTTCTTGCTGCTACACATCTACAATCAATCAAATTCAATGACTCTAGTTATTTCAAGATGGTAATCCAATATGATGTCAAGAGCAACTTAGAATGAATAAGGATGTGTTCATGAAACTATGCAATTTGTTAGAAGAAAAATATAATTTTTTTTTATCAACAATAGAAACAGAAGAAAAATATAATTTAAAACATAGTAAAAACATTAGGATGGAAGAACAAGTGGTAATGTCCTTGTGATTATTGGTCATGGGCTTGGCGATAGAATGATTCACGAGAGATTTCAACATTCAAGTGAAACCGTACATAAGTATTTTCATCATGTATTGTGAGCTACAACAAAAATGGCTATGGATTGGATTAAACCATTTACGAGCCCAAAAAATGGTGTGCATCATTACATTCTTACAAATCCAAGATATTATCCTTTTTTAAGGTATAAAGACATTAATTATTAAAATTTATTTTATTTTATTTATCTATTTTTGTACTAATTTAATTTTTTTATATGATTGTATTGGAGTCGTTGATGGAACACATGTACGAGTAGTTATAACAGAATCTGAAAAAATTCCATATATTGGAAGAAAAGGTTATCCAACGCAGAACATAATGGTCGTTTGTGATTTTGATGTGTTTCACATTTGTATGGGTTGGTTAGGAAGGAAGTGCTCACGATACTCAGAATTTTTTTGGATGCTATTAGAGATGCATCACTAAAGTTTCCTCTACCTCGTGATGGTACCTTATAAGTATGTTAAATTTAATTAGTTATAATACTTTAGTATTAAAATTATTTTTTATATTATGTTACAGATGAATTTTATTTGATTGATGTCGGATACCCAAATATGAAATGATATTTTGCTCTTTTTAAAGGAGAGAGATATCATCTTGAAGAGTTTAGACGTTGACAATTATCTCAAAATGTACAAGAAAAATTTAACCAAATTCATTCTTCACTACAATGCGTTATTGAGCGAACTTTGGAGTGTGGAAAGAAAGACGACATATTTTTCAAAATATGCCTTCTTATGATATCAAACATTAAGTTCATGTTATCAACTCTTCAATGGCTATTCATAACTTTATTTGAAAGGAGTCTATTGCATATGCACACTTTTACTCTTATGACATTGATCCTGATTTTGTACCTTATTCAGATTCAGAAATAGAAAATATTGATCAACATAGAGTAAAACAAATCAACAATGATGATGATATGAAAAGAATGTGAGACAGAATTTTTCATAACATATGACATGACATTAGATAATTAAATTTATATATTTCTTTAGTAAATTTTATTGTGAATTATTTTAATGTTCATCAAGTATGATTATTTAGCAATATGAAAACTTTATTGATTACATTTTTTCATGAAGTTATATTTTATTGAATATTTTATTAAAAATTTTCATCATCAATTTAGAATAGTTCTCAAATTTAATTTAATTATTATTTACTCTAATAAATAGTAAGTTATTTTTTATCAACATAAACAATATTTAATATAAATTGTTGGATGTGTAATAATTAAATAAGAATAATTAATTAATTTATCTCATATAATATATATATATATATATATATATATATAGATATATTATTTTAAAATTTATACGTAAATTATTTACTTGAATAATTACTTTCATATGAGTTGCAAAAATAAAATTTAATATTTTAAAAAAAAATTAAAGAAATTTATAAATTAAATATATATTATTCATGCCTTATAATGAAAAAGTTTAAAATTTTATAAAAATAAATGAGATAAAAAATAATACAATATTAATTTTAAAATTTTAGTTATTAAGAAAATAAACAAATAAGAATAATTTTTTAGGTCAAAAGGTAAAAATATCAAATTTAGAATAAAAACACTTATTTAAAGTTATAACAAACAGTATGATAACTGTAAAAATTAATTTTAATAATTTATAATAAACACAATTAAAATTATTTTTAATAGTTACTTATCTAACAATTACTTTTGACAGTCGTTTTTACAAAAACTTAATTTTAAACAAACAGGGCAAATAGCGTATAAAATAATCCGAAGCGCTTTCCATCTACCTTAATGTGGGGTGTGGGATTCAAGGAGAGTTTTCACTCCTGTTTAAACCAGGAGCGTCATCCATTTACTTTAAACTTTTTTTATGTTTTTATTTTTTATTTTTGTCCTTTTAATTGATAGTGGTGTATAAAATAATCATATATAAAAAACCTGCGTACTTAATCGTTGACTGCGTCATGCGTAATGAAAGAGTAGTTCTTTGATTTTTTTTCTTCAATGAGTCAAAGTACTAACTGGATTGAGGAGTTAATGTTAGATGACACGTGGATCTTAAGCCCACTTTTTTGGGTTTTATCAAGTGGGTTGTTCTAAACTTCTGATAGAAGCTAGCCAGCGACCATGGATCCAAACTCAGGTACACAGAAATCAAACTCGCCACTTGCCCAAATCCTTATAAATATGCCACTTGCCAAATCGTTATGAATACTCGATACTTCCCCGTCAATCAGTGTCCTTTGATCTACCTCCCACTATATATATTCATTCATTCCGTTGTTCCTTCACAGGTCTCTAGCTTACTTAACTCCGATTTCTCCATTCAGATATACATTTCTAACCCTGTATCTCTTGATCCGATCCCATCATCTCTGTTCCCTAATCAGTCGTTCAAAGAATTAGACAAAAGAAAGAGAAGTGATCGCATGGACACGTTAGAGCAAGATCAGTTCAGGCATGCGGGTTTCTTCGTCATCTTCAAGGAATCCTACAAGACCGTATTTTCATGGTGGAAACGGATCTTCTTCCGCATCAACCTTACTTTTATCTTCCCACTTACCCTTCTCCTCTTAGCCAATCTCTACCTCTCGTCTTACTTAGGTACAAAGATCGCCGGACATCACATAGATCTACACGACACATGGTCCGACGATCCTCGGTACGAGATTATCAAGAACAAGTTAGCGAGAGAATGGACTCTGTTCGTGGCATTATTCATTCTCAACTTCCTCATCGTTCTCCTCTGCTTTTATCTCTTCACGTCCGCTGCAGTTAACATCACCGTCGCCTGCATCTACAGCGGCAAAGAGGTCACTTTGAAGAAAGTCATGGACGTAGTTCCCAAAGCATGGAAGAGGCTCGCCGTCACTTTCTTATGGTATTTCTTCATCGTGCTTTTCTGGAATGCTATTACTGTGGGGCTCTTAGTTGCAGCCATAGTGCTAGGGAATAGTGGTCACGGTCGCCGCGTTGCTGCCATTACTCTTCCTGTAATCGTACTGATACTATACATCATCGGGGTGGTGTACATTAACGTCATATGGAATATGGCTAGCGTGGTTTCAGTTCTAGATGACACGCGAGGGCTCCTAGCCATCAAGAAGAGTAGGGCTTTGGTTAAAGGAAAGTGGCTACTCAATATAGCGTTATTTCTTGTGTTTTGGCTTTGCGCCGTTGGGATACAAATTGGATTGGTTTTCCAGGTCGGGGGTAGTATCTCACCAGCTGTAATTCACGCCGTTATTGGGATTGGCGCTTTCTTGGCCTTATTCAAGCTGACTCTACTCGGCTTCATGGTTCAAACCATTTTATACTTGGTTTGCAAGTCCTATCACAATGAGAGTATAGACCAGGCTATTAGAAAATAAAATGTTGTTAAGGTTAAGGTTGTTACTATTCCAACGTTTAGGATTTATTAGTCTAAGTTTGTTAGTTATCAACGTTGCTATATATATATATATGCTCTTTATTAGAACAAATGGTGAATAAGAAGGAAGGTTGTTGGATAATTGTTCTGAACTCCTTTGTTTTTTATTTTTCTTCTTCTTTCTTCTCTTCTTTCTCTTGTCTAAGAGGCTTACAAACCCTCTTTATTCTCTTTTGGTTCTATCATATCTAGTATTTTTACGTGGTATCAGAGCTAGCCGATCAATCATCATGGCTGCAAATTCATCAAGATCCAGAAGGTGTCATGATCAAGAATTAAATAAGAGTTTTTTTTACAAAGATTTCTAAATCTGAGTTTTAATTATTAGCTCGCACTCTGAATTTCAATCTGCCAATAAAGTTAGATAAATGCAACTACATCAATTGGAAGGTACAAGTAAAGTTAGATAAATGCAACTACATCAATTGGAAGGTACAAGTAAAGTTAGATAAATGCAACTACATCAATTGGAAGGCACAAGTGCTTGCTGCGATTAGAGCATTAGAATTGGAAGAGTTTATTCTTGATTCAACTTCACCTCTAGCAAAGGTAATCGAAGTAACTGATGATGATGACATAGTTACTGCAACCAAGATCAATCCTGATTTCAGATCTTGAAAATGTGCAGACCAACTACTTCTATGTTGGCTTTTCTCCACCATCTGTGAATCTGTGATAAGTCAAGTGAATCATGCAAGTTCAGCACAAGAAACGTGAAAAATCTTGGAAAAGTTGTATGCTCAGACATCCTCTATTAAAGTAATGCAGATTAAATAACAATTACAGACAACCAAGAAAGACAACTTGTCTATATGTGATTTCATGTTAAAGATCAAGAATTTTGATGATTCTTTGAAGATCGTTGGTGAAGACATTAAAGATCAAGATCTAATTTCCTAGGTCCTAAATGGACTTAGTCATGAGTACAATCCAGTTCTTGTTCTTATTTCACACAATGTTAAATCCATGTCCTATCAAGATGTGCAACATTCCTTACTATTGCATGAACAATGACTGGAGCAACTCAATTCTGTTTCTCAAGTTCAGTTGTTGAATAATCTCTCAGCAAATGTGGCTATGAACTTTGATGGAAATCAATGTGGTGGTCATTCTAATCGCAACAGAGGCAGAGGTTGTGGTAGTAGAGGAAAGTGGAACAATTCAAGTAATAAAATTCATTGCCAATTGTGTTAGAAAGCTGGTCCTGGCGTACTTCAATGTTTTAAACGTTTTGATCTGAATTGGCATGGTAATCAGCAAGTTGCACATTAGCAAAACAATTTTAATGGTGCTAGAACATCCTCAAATGTAAGCAGTTTGAGTCAAAATTAGGTAGTACCAGTTGCTTAAGCGAATGTAACTCAAAATTCAGCTTACATAGCTTCACTTGAAGTTGTAAATGATTCTGCCTAGTATGTTGACACTGGAGCAACCAATCATGTATCCTCTGATCTCAACAATCTCATTATTAGTTCAGATTATAAAGGCAAGGAAAAGCTCATTATTGGAAATGGTAATCTTCTTCCTATTTCTCACATTGGCTCCTTACTTCTTGTTTCTAGTAATCCTAACTCCAAAGTCATTAAACTGAATCATATTCTTCATGTTCCAAATATCACTAAAAATCTTCTAAGCATTTCAAAAATAACTCAAGAAAATCATCTAACCGTTGAGTTCTTTGAAAATTATTGTATTTTCAAGGACAAGAGTACGGGGAAAGTTCTACTCAAAGGGATTCTCAAGGATGGTCTCTATTCCCTTGAGCTTCCATTGTCATCTGGTGAAATTCAGTCTCCTCACATTGATGATGCTGGTTTACTGAAAAATATTTCTACTTCTTCGCATTCAACTTGTGTTCTTTCTAATTTACAATCCTTTACTGTAAACACTCGTCTTACTTCAAATGTTTCATTCAAAGCCAAATCTGATATAAATGTTTGGCATGCAAAACTAGGACATCCATCCTCGTCTATACTAAAACATGTATTGAATAAAGCTTGTATTTCAATTGTTAATTCAAATGTTAAATTTTGTGATTCCTACAAGTTTGGAAAAGTCCATAAACTTCCATTCTCTTCTCATCCCATATCTGCTACATCTCCTTTTGAAATATTGACATGGGAGAAGAATATAAAGCTTTCCTGCCATTTTTAACAGAACATGGTATACATATGAGATTTTCTTGCCCTTACACTCACCAGTAAAATGGTGTTGTTGAGAGAAAACATTGTCATGTTATTGAAACTGGTTTGACTTTGCTTGCTCATCTACATATGCCTCTCACTTTTTGGGAAGAAGCTTTTTGTATTGTTGTTTTTCTGATCAACACGCTACCCTCTCAAGCTCTCAATATGCAGTCTCCATTGCAAAACTTTACAACAAAGAACCAGACTATCTACTTTTAAAGCCATTTGGGTATAGCTATTTTCCTTATCTTAGATATTATACAACCAATGAATTCAATTTTCATACATCCAAGTGTGTGTTTATAGGCTACAACTCTTCACATAGAGGTTACTTATGTTTATCATCAAATGGTAAGATTTATGTTTCAAGGAATGTAAAATTCAATGGAAGGAAATTTTCATTTTTCTCATTATTTCCCTCGAAGTCAGCCCTTCATTCCATGGAGAAATCAAGCATGCCTATTTCAGTTTTGCATCCAATCTCACTAGTGGTCAATGCATCTCAGAATGATACATTAGCATCTTCACTACCTGGTTCATGTTTTTCTTCGTTGCTATCACATCTTCCTATTGCTTCAAAACAACATGTCTCCAATTCTATTGCAGCACCTACTCACCAAATGCAAACATGGTCCAAGAATGGCATTTTCAAGCCTAAGATATATTGAGCTGTGCATCCTTCTCCAGTTTTTCTAAACTTTTAATAGTTTCTCAAGCCCTTTTTGATCCTATTTGGTCAACGACAATGCAAGAGGAGATTTATGCATTGGTTCGAACAAACACATAGACTTTAGTTCCATATTCTCCTGACATGAATGTAGTGGGTTGTAAGTGGGGTTTTTGCACCAAATTTAATTCTGCTGGATCCATCTCGAAGCACAAAGCAAGATTTGTGGCTAAAGGTTTTAATCAAGCTCTCGATATTGATTTCTTTGAAACTTATAGTACAGTGGTTAAGTCATCTACCACTAGAGTAATTTTTTCTATTATTGTTTCTCAAGATTGGGATATTCAGCAAGTGGATATTAATAATGCATTTCTAAATGGTGTTCTCGATGAGTTGGTTTATGTATCTCAGCCAAAAGGATTTATTGATTCCAAATTTCCTTCTCATGTTTGCAAGCTGAATAAGGCTTTGTATGACCTGAAATAAGCCCCTCGTGCATGGTATACGAAGCTGCGTGATGCTCTTCTGCAATGGGGCTTTGTTATCTCGAAATCAAATGCATCTCTTTTTGTGAAGAGATCTTCTCACTCCTTTGTGTTGCTTCTTGTGTATATTGATGATATTCTGATTACCATGAACAATGCATCAACCATTCAATCGGTCATTCAATAGCCCAATGACACTTTTGCTTTAAAGATTCTTGGTTCTATTAATTACTTCCTTGGCTTTGAAGCTATTTGTACTTCTAATGGATTGCATTGAACTCAATTGAAGTACATTCATGATCTGTTATGCAGAACAAAAATGTTGGATTGAAAGCTTTGTGCTTCCCTTGCGTGTTCTAGCACCAAACTATCAAAATCTGAAGGAATTCCCTTTGCCGATCCATCACTCTATTATAGTGTTATTGGTGTCTTGCAATATCTTACAAATAGTAGACCATATACAAGCTTTACTATGAACAAATTAAGTCAGTTCGTTTCAGCCCCTACTTCTCAGCATTGGACTACTTGTAAAAGAGTTCTAGGGTATCTCAAAGGTACTTCAACTCATGGGTTATACTTTTGACCTTCTTCAATGTCTCTTGGAGCGTTTAGTTATGCAGATTAGGCCAGCTCAATTGATGATCGCAAATCAACATCAGGTTGTTGTGTGTTCATTGGTGGTAATCTTGTTACTTGATTGTCAAAGAAGCAAATTGTGGTTGCACGTAGTAGCACCAAAGCTGAGTATAGTCACTAGCCAATGCTGCAATTGAGATTATTTGGTTATGCTCGCTACTTGCTGAATTGGGTGTGTCTCTTCCTTTTCGCCCTTTTCTTTGGTGTGATAATACTAGTGCTAATGCTCTGGCTTAGAATCCTGTGTTTCATTCTAGAACAAAACACATTGAAGTAGATGTTCACTTCATCAGGGATAGAATTGCGGCAGGTCATTTAGAAGTTTGCTATGTCTCATCTATTGATCGACTAGCCGATATGTTCACCAAAAGCCTTACCAACTGACATATTTCATACTCTTATTTCAAAACTAAACACTATTTCATCACCAACGCTTAGTTTGAAGGGAGATGTTAGAGAATAGAACGTTGTTAAAGTTAAGGTTGTTACTAATCCAATGATTAGGATTTGTTAGTCTAAGTTTGTTAGTTATCAATGGCTACTATTAACTTGACAATGTATATATATGTACGCTCTGTATTGGAACAGATGGTGAATGAGAAGGAAAGTTGTTGGACAGCTGTTCTGAACTCCTCTGTTTTCTTTTTTTCTTCTTCTTTCTTCTTCTCTTCTTTCTCTTGTCTAAGAGGCTTACAAACCCTCTTTATTCTCTTCTTGTTCTATCATATCTAGTATTCTTACAAAGGCATTCTTGGAGGTTCAATTGGATGGTTATGTGGGGAACTATGGCTAACTTGGAAGGAAAGGGGGAGAAGTACAAGCTGTTTGATTTTAGCAGATATGTATTTAAGTTGAAGATTTGAAGTTTGTTTTTAATGTTTGATATGTATTAAATTCAAGCAAACTCGTCATTGTGAGCGTTGATTTGATTTCGGGCTACATTTGTAGATTCTTGATTCTTGTAAATGGAACGGACTGATTAGTTTGGAGTTGTAAAGATAATGTGTTTGATTTGAATATGAGCGGAATATTGATCATTTTGATCGATCTAAGTCAAATAATTACCCATTAATTCAATATATAATTATTGTCTAACTAATTTCTAGCAAGGCTACGCGCCCAATCGAACCATTTAACGAGTAAGGCGGTGATGGAATTAGCAAATTATGTTAAGTACTGGTAAAGGTAGCCAGTGTTAACACTTCATTCCCAACTAGTACCTAGAATTAAGGTAAATAAAATGGTAAATTTTATATATGTAATTGAAGTGCAAGGTATTTGAGATAAGACCAGCCTGGTTGCATCTAGTGGAACACAATGCATAGATAGGTAGATCAGCTCCCAGATGCAAGCATTAGAAGCTCATTATAATAGCCATTAACGAAAAGTATGAGAAAAACAATAACTTTTCTTTTGTTAATGGCGTTTGCATCCTTTTCTTTTAGTTACACCTTGCATTTTTGAGACAAGTGTGGCATGTTGTAGCTAGTTCACTTCCTCGAGCCAACCAAAGTTGCTAAGCTGCGTGGCTGCTAGCCTGGCGAACTATTTGTTCTTTTCCCAAAAGAATTAGGCGGATAAGGGCATCCTCATCGCATTAAACGAGCGCTGGGGACAATAGCATGCCACCTCAGCTTTATTATAAAAAAAATAAAAAATAAAAAAGAAAGGTTTGCGACGCATTAAATATGTTGCACACCTCTGTTTAAGAGAGGAGGAAGAGTGTTGAGCGTTCCGCCTACATCCAGCTCTTAATGCTCTTTGGATGACATGACGTTCTATTGAGGGCCACCTTAGCGCCATCAAACGGGCGTTGAGGATGACCTAAGGATAAATATATTTATAGTTAATATGAGTACTAAAATTTGCATATATTGGATTTTTTTGCATACACCCAAGGTAGATTAAGCTTTTAATAATATGTGCTTCATATTTCTTTGTTATATTTTTTGTCCTCTTCTTATTTCATTGGACATTATCTTCTTATGTTTATTTTCTTTATTTTTAAGGCTTACTTCACTATTATATGTTTTTAAAATATACAAGCACAGAATCCAATCTACTCGATTCTTAATACAAACAATACCGATTTACTTCTTTTTTATTTTGACATGTTATATGTCTATTATTATAAAACATTATTTTTTTATGCATAAATTTTTATACAAAATTAAAATTTTGTTTTTGTTTACTATTTTATTTTTATTATTTAATTGTAGTACCCATTTTGCACATCAAATATCGATTTAATTCATTTTTATTTTTTTATTTAATTTAATTTTATCTCATTGTACATTATACAAATAATTTTATTTTACCATGCGTATCAAACAGTAATTTAAGATAATCTTATTTGTAGTACAAAACACACCCTTATGGTGTATTCTATCCATGTACAACAACGTATCCTTAGGGTGCATAAATAGTTTAAAATCTAGGGATATAATTATTTTAAAATAGAGACGATTTTCTGCAACGCTATCAATTAAAAGAATTATGTTTATAATATTATTCTTGAATAAATTGACTTTAAATAAATTAATAAATCTTTTCCATACACAGAATAAAGAATACCTACGAATGCAAGGATAAATCAAATTAATACTCACACTGAAACGTTCGATTGAATTTAATACATAAACCAAACATTACAAGCAAACTTCTGATCCACTACTTATATACGTATACGCAAAAATTAAACAGCTTGAACGTCTCGCCCTTTCCCTCCAAGTTCTCCATGCTTTCCCTGGCAACCATCCAACTGATCCGCCAGGAATGCCCTGTCTACGCTCTCATTGTGATACGACTTGCAAACCAAGTACAAAATAGTTTGAACCACAAGGCCAAGGACAGTAAGCTTGAATATTGCTAAGAAAGTACTAATTCCAATAACCGCATGAATTACCGCTGGTGAGATACTACCCCCAACCTGGAAAAATACTCCGATCTGTATCCCGACCGTGCAAAGCCTAAACACAAGAAATAACGCAATATTGAGAAGCCACTTTCCTTTAACCAAAGCCCGACTTTTCTTGATAGCTCGGAGCCCTCGCGTGTCTTCTAGAACTGAAACCACGCTAGCCATATTCCATATGACGTCAATGTACACGACCCCGATGATGTATAGTATCAGTACGATTACAGCAAGCGTAATGGCACCAACGCGGTGGCTATTATTAACTAGCACTATGGCCACGACTAAGAGTCCCACAGTGATAGCGTTGCAGAAAAGCATGATGAAGAAATACCATAAGAAAGTGTTGGCGAGCCTTTTCCATGCCTTGGGTACGGCGTTCATAACTCTCTTCAAAGCAACCTCTTTGGCGCTGTGGATGCAGGCGACGGTGATGGTAACAACTGCGGTTGTGAAGAGAGAAAAGCAGAGGAGAACGACGAGGAAATTGAGAATGAATAATGCCACAAACAGAATCCATTCTCTCACTAACTTGTTCTTGAGAATCTCGTATCGAGGATCGTCGGACCATGTGTCGTCTAAATTTATGTGGTCGTTGGTGATCCTCAAACCCAAGTATGTGGAGAGGTAGAGATTGGCTAAAAGGAGAAGGGTAAGGGGGAAGATAAAAGCAAGGTTGATGCGGAAGAAGATGCGTTTCCACCATGAGAATGTGATCTTGTAGGATTTCTTGAAGATGCCGAAGAATCCCACATGCTTCAACTGATTTTGCTCTAACGTATCCATATGATCACTTCTTCTTTCTTTCTTTTGCTCTTGTGAACGGTGGATATGTACCAGGGAACAAAGATGATGGGATGAACAAATTAAAATATATACGATAAGAAATGTGTATCTTAATGAGAAAAACAGAGATGAGAGATGTGAAAATGATACCGGAACGAGTGAAATTTATCTAGGAGGTTGATTTAAGGACACAGATTGATGAATAGATATCGGGCCAGTTCATGAATTCAACTTTCAAATGGTTGTTCCTTCCTTACGGCGTACTTTCCTCTCCTGTTCTTCAACTCGAAGGCAATTCTGACCTACCAATTTGTACACGTGGCGAATCTCAGTTTCTCATATTCTTGACTTTGGGTCAATGGTGGCTGGAAAGACCCACTTGATTAGAAAACGAACAGCGTAATCGACGTGTTGCCCAATATAGAAAACTCCATTATGTCCTAGTCATTTAAAGATAAAAAATAAATCAAAGAGGTCTTCATTAGTACACGAGCGCATCTAAGAGCGTTTGGCGGAAATTAAAGAGCTGAAAATTAACACAAGGCAAGGAAAAATTAAAGATAAAGCATACTAAATAAATTACTAAACAGAACAAAAAGTTACCTAAAAAATAATAAAAATAATTGAAAATAATTATAAATGTTATAAAATATAAGAAAAACAGTAGAATAGAAGACGAGGAACCACAAAGAACACAAGGAAGAAGACCGAAATGATTTTTTTATTTTCATTTGGAATGATAAAACAAGATTACAAAGACCCTATTTATAAGGTAAATGATAAATTTTAATTAATCTAAATACAGTATATTAATACACATATTTATGACATATATAGAAGTGATACATTAATTTCAATATTCAAAGTATAAGAAAATGTTTATAAACATCTACATTTTTCAAGATATTTATAAAACTCCTCCTTAGATGTCTATCCTTGCAAAGAATATTTCTCATTCAAACATCACTAGTAAAAAAAAAAAAACTCAGTGCAAAAAATACTAGTAAAGGAAAGCGTACGATACTCTTGCATGTAAATAGGATACTGAATCGTTAAAGACCTTACCAAGTAAAACTTACTGGGACAAAACCTTTGATTAAGAAAAAAAAAAGTGCAGTCGATAAACTTTCCTTATTTGCAATATCATTGAAGATCTTAAAGACCATGTCGTCCAACTTCATAAACAACTTTACAATATGTAACATTTTAATAAATAGATCAGTTAAGTATCATTGGAGCAATTTTATTGAATATTGAGTTTATCGTAAATAAAATTATTCTTGTAAGCCAGTAATATAACAAATGTTTTGTATATTCAACTATTTTTCTTTTTATTTCTCGAACAAGATAAACTTGTATTGCTCACTTTTTTGAAGATAGCTGACAGAATTTTAATTTCGTGTCGAATCGTTCTCGCTAGCATACCAACAATTTATAATTTTCTATATTCAACAAACATGATCTCCAAGATCAATTAACACTTCATTGTTTTAATAGAAATAAAAGTTATCTTTATTTACCACTGGTGATTTTATAATATTTGCATATATCTAGTCCAAATGAGTTTCTCAAAAAAAAAAAAAAATTAATATATTTAAGAAATAGACAAGATATTTACTTAAAAGATTTTCAATTTACAGGTTGAGAAAATAACTTTATTTTGCTTATATTTTTATCTAACTTTATTTTGCTAATATTTTTATCTCAAGTTTTCTTTTCATAATATATTTCAATAAACTCTTCACGAGCTTTGATAATAAATATATAAAATAAATAAAGTGCACATGCAAATTGTAAGAATGCTTAGGTAGTATCAAATATTAACTTATGGTAATTATTTATAAAATGTATATGCAAAATAGTTAATTTTTATGTATAAATGAGTACTAATGCAGTGTATATGAGAGTTTAGACAAGGCATTCTTGGAGGTTCAATTGGATGGTTATTTGGGGAACTATGGCCAACTTGGAGGGAATGGCGGAGACTTTCAAACTGTTTGATTGTAGCAGATATGTATTCAAGAAGAAGATTTGAAGTATGTTTCTAATGTTTGATTTACGTATTAAATTCAAGCTAACTACTCATCATTTTGAGAGTTGATTTGATTTTGAGTTGCATTTGTAGATTCTTCATTTTTGTAAATGGAATGGATTGATTTGTTTGTGTTAGGAATCGTGTAACTTATTAATTGACATTTTTGGTGCTTGAATAATATAGAAAACCTCGTGCTTGTAGAAATTAGGATATTGCTTCTTAATTTGGAAACCAAATATCATGAGTTGCTATAGAAATTTGGAAATAACATTAACCGTATATAGTGTTTCATGAATATGAAAATTATTGGTAACAAATTGTGATTTTGAAAAAAAAATCGAACACTGATATGTTTTGGAAACAAAATATTCTCTAACATTCTGCGTTTTTAGAAAGTAGAATATTGAATGCCAGATTCTTTTAAGAAATTGAATATTGTAAGCTGTTATGATTAAAAACTGGTATATTGCAAGAATGAAAATAGTACAATTCTATAAGTACCATTGGAACAAATTTTAAAACCTCTTGGAATGTATCTATGTTAATCCAGACTCAAGATGTTTTTCTTTAACTCTTTCTAGGAAAACATCCTTATTTTTAGAAACTAATTTACAAAAACTTTCTGATTACAGAAGAGGATTTGTTTTATCAAGGTCTTTCTTAAATCCTACAATTTCTCTGAAATGGAATCTCCAAAAAAAAATCTTTAGAAAAATATTTTAGAAGTGAAAATAGGTCGATTATCATTTTCATGAGATTACAGTTTGCTTACATTCAGAGAAAAAGGAAAGACACAAAAAGTATGTACTGCTCTTGAAACGAAATGAATTTCTAAAAATCTATCATCCAGTCAACTATGCTCACAATATCTCGACAAAAGTGATCTCATAGTCAGCCTAGAAAACCGCTTAGAATTTTTGTCTGTCAAAGAAATGTTCTGCACTAAAGTCGATATATATAGAGGTGACTAAAGTTTTCATCACTCGAAGCTACGAAGAAAACACTATTCAGTCAAGTCTGAATCATTGAGAGTTGAAAGAGGAAATTTTCTTATTCTTGTTTTATCGAGTAATAAAGAAAATGTGGAAGATGGTGTATTCTCTATAGGCATTTTTAGCAAGATAGTGGTCACTATCATGTAGGTTGAGAATCTGTTTGCAAACTAACAGTGGTCTTAGGGTTGTAAGGATGTAACTAAGGTTCCTGTTTGAAGTGTACTGCTGTAGGTTGTCATTCCAGCTATGAAGCAGTGTAACTTACAAACGATAGTAGAATCTTTTTACCTTGGGCGTGGCCTGCAGATGTAGGCTAGTCGACTGAATTGCATAACCAACCTCTGTGTGTCATTTTCTTACTACATCTTATTTACCGCTACATGATAATGCTCATTTTGACATTAAATTTGTTATCTTATAATTAAGCATTATCATATTTTAAGGCTCATTATTTAGTAATTAATTATAAAATATATTTAACTTCTTTT
>JAJIYU010005246.1:0-22792 GCA_030144865.1 Tinospora cordifolia
GTAAAGTAGCACGGACCCAACCCACATATTGGTTAAGTCCACTGTCAAAAAGAACGGTGGTTTAGTCCAACACTCAAATCAAAGAAACATGGGGGTTGGGGTGTTACAGATGTATAGTGTGCTCCATTACTAGGTAGCACTTCTACGACATCCTTAGAAGTTCAACATGTTGCATTGTCAAATTCCAAAATGATAATGTTTTGATCATTGCTAATTTTAAACACACATTTAAGCTACTATCCAAGGGTCCTAAAAAGGAATTTTAGAGGACCTAAACGAAATAGAATGACCCTAAAAAACATGAACTTAGGATGAATGGTGAGCCCAAATGATTGCACACTAACTATGAGTGTTTGTGTGTCACAAGTGAGACAATGCTTAGACTAGTGGAACAATAGCTTGTTGTGGACTCCCACTATGCCTATAACCTCTTTTCAATTAAACATACATGTGGAATAATCATAATGATTGGCCTAGGAGATAGCACCATGTACCTATTGGTTTATTATGCATGTTATGATGATTTGATTATTGGTGCTTAGTTAAATGCGTGTGACTGAAATCATGCTTATATGGTTGATACATGTATGATGGCACATGTGATTTTAGATGAATACCGAATCTTGAAGGAAATATATGAATACAATTAGGTTATATAATTAATAAAGTTGTGCCTTGAATTTGTCATGAATGTGAAAATGGAAAACATGAAATGATGCAAGATATATGTGTTTGCATGAGAAGATAATGTGAAAAGTACATTGTGATTCCAAGTATGCTTGTATATTGATTATTCCTTTCAAAATTAACTATTATGTACATGATGTTATCCACAAATAAATTCACATAATTAAGATAACAACCTACATTTTAGGACTGTTGGGCAACATTAGTTCATCTAATGTTTCTTGATGGCGGCTAGGTTGTTCAAACATTGTGAAGAAAAATCCATTACCTGGTGATGTGGTGATTTTTGTCTATGTACACGTCCACAGCTTGGTCATCTAAAGGCAATGGTTTGGACTACTTTAGCCTTACAACCCTATTCGATGATTAACCTTAAATAAATAACTAGTTGAACCACCTAATGTATTGCAATGTATGATTATTTGTTATGGTTGTATGTTTGATTGATTAGACACTAGAACAATACAACTTATTAGGCTCGTAGAGCTCATCCGTACTCAATTTCTTTTTAGAAATAGGGATATAGTGATTGGGTTGGGAAGCCTATTGTCTTGATCTTCTACATATCTTTACTTGTTTTTCTTCAAGTTTTCTTGGTACATTTTATCTACATTTTGGGAAATGTATCTCTTTGAGTATGGATGACTACACATTGTGACCGAAAAGGCATAGTAATGATTAATTTGGGCCTACATGATCTTCAGGCAAACTCTTCATAGCATCGAGGAGGCATATATATTTTGGAATGCATTAAATGTCGAATTAATTCCATTTCAAGTATCATTTGTGATTTTCCTATTTGATGGTTTTGTAGTCATGAACTTAGAAAAGATTAGGAATGACAGTGATATCTCCCCTTCCAAGATGCCCAATACCCCATCAAGGTATGATATGGTAAAGAATGTTTTTTTTAAATGTCATTATTTCATTACAAAATGATTTTCAAATCAAATAAAGAGTTTTCTTAACAAGCGGTTTTGGACTTAATAAACCGACTTAGAATATAATTAGGAAAGTAGAGTGTTACATTCCAACATATAAATCAATATGGAAGTAAAAGTTTAGGGTCTAGATATTATACCATATTACGATTCCTATTATTAGTTTCATTTGATCCAATATGAACTAAAACCCTAAAAAGTTAACTACTTGAATAAGAATTTTGAATGGTTGGAGGGTTTAGAAATGGTGGAACTTGGTGACTTAATTAAAAAAGAAAGTAAAAAGAGATAGGTTAAAATCAATAGTGAAACATGAAGAAAAAAAATACGATCATGAAAAGAAAAGAAGATGAAGGGGACATCAACAAGGGTGTATAGGGTGGATCTTGGTGTAGTTTCTTTCTGGTTCTTGTTGTCTTCAAAAGTGTGAAAAACAACCTAATATGACCTGTTTTCTTGGTCAAAATGAAAATGATTGGCAGGGAAGGGAAAACAAACTATAGGGCATGGGCAAAGAACACTTCTCATGGAGAGTGGTCATTTGATTCATAGGGTGCTCTGAGATTCAGGGGAAGATTATGGGTACCAAATGATGATAGTCTGAGATGTAGTGTGCTCAAGGAGCTACACTAATCGATATACGTTGCTCATCTCGGTGCCAATAAGATGTACTAAGACACTAAATGCACATATTGGTGGCCAGGGATGAAATGGGGCACAACAGTCTTCATCTAAAGATGTGATACGTGCTTGTGAGCTAAGGTTAAGCACCAAAGACTTAGTGGATCTTTACAGCCCTTAGCGATATCGGAGTGAAAATGAGAACACATCACCATGGATTCGTTACAGGACTACCTTGTACACAATGGAAGCATGATGCTATTTGGATAGTTGTGGATCATTTGATGAAGTTAGTCAATTGTCTCCCTATGGATACCAAGGATTCAGTGCAGCAGTTGAGCCGTCTTTACTTAGAGAGATAATGGGGGCTTCATGGGGTCCCCTTATCAATCGTGTCAGACAGAGACGCTAGGCTCACATCCCAATTTTGGCACGCATTATGGTTTAGTTGGGGATGAAGGTGAACCTTAGCACAACTTTCCATCCATAAACTGATGATCGGTCCGAGAGAGTGATCCAAATTTTTGAAGATATGTTACGATCTTGTGTTTTGGACGTTGGTGGTAGCTAGGAGAATTATTTGGCCTTGTGTGAGTTTGCTTACAATAATAGCTACCAATCGAGCATTGGAATGGCATCATTTGAGGAATTGTATGGCCAACCATGTAGATCCCCTGCCTGCTAGGCCAAGATTAGTGATAAAGTAATCTTGGGCATCACCTTCATATAGGAATATAATAAGAAAATATAGAGTATAAGATAGAGTCTAAAGGTCGCTAAGGACCGACATAAAGTTATACTAATAAATGAAGAAGGGTCTTTGAATTTGAGGTTAGCAACCATGTCCTCCTTCATATTTTGCCTCGAAAGGGGCAAACACGCTTCAAGATTTTAAGGAAGCTCGCACTAAGGTATATTGGGCCTTTCAAGATCCTTGAGAAGACCAGCCCTATTGCTTACTAGCTAACATTGCCACCACAACAATCGGGGTGTGCATAATGTGTTTCTTGTTTCGATGTTAAGGAGATATCACCCTAGTCCCTCACATATTATCAATTGAAGGTGGATTGAGCAATGAGAGAAATGTGGGACCCATGGCCATCATTGATCAAGCTGTGAAGAAGTTGTACAACTAGGACAAATCGATGGTATGATCTGTTAGTTCCATGGTGTTGAGCAGGACACATGGGAGAGCAAAGATTTTATGATCCAATATTATCCTAAGTTGATGAGTGTTGCTCCATGACTTGTACTATCCATACCTTTCTGTAAATTTCGAGGACGAGATTTTTATATAACAGGTAAGCTATAACGACCCTCAATTTTAGTATAATCAATTTTATGTGTCTGACCACATTTTCTAGAATTAAAAAAAACAAATTTGATAATATTTTGGGCGAAATTTGTTGAAATTAGAAAAAATAAATAAATGAACAATAACGATAATAATAACATAAATGGGTGAGTTAATAAATAAAGATATTTAAGAGTAACAATAAAAAAAGAAAAAAAGGAATGATTAGTATTTGAAAAAAAAGGAGAAAAGAAGAAGAAGAAATAAAAAACAACAAAAAAATATAGGGGGTTTTTGGGGGCCAAGGTGCATGGGCTGTGAGTCTCATGCGAACCGATAAAGGCGCACAGGTCATGGGGCCCATGCCAGCCAATTAAGCACATGGGCTTCACTGCCCATGCAGGCTAAATTGATTTGTGGGGCAGCCCATGCACCTACTTTTCCTCCTTCCCTTTCTCCTATGGTTTTATTTCCCTCTCTTGGTCTTAAACAGTGGATTTGCATATAGTTTGAGAAACCACTGTCTCCTTCTTCTAATTTTCTCCACTCCCAACAAAAACTAGAGAGTAAGCCACCATTTCAAAGCTTGAAGTCCCCTCTTGAAGATTCCATCCTTGCTTTATCAAATCACATAGCCATTGAAGGAAAAAATGATGTCCAAATCATTGTGTATAATATAGTTGAAACTCAAAGGAGATGGTGATCACGACAAGTCTAAATTCTCGCAAGGCTCATAGAGGCAATTTGTTGGCAAATGGTTGAGGTAAAACCTTCCTTTTCTATCTTTGTTATGTAGATTCTAAGTTTCAATTGTTAGAAAATGAAAACTAAGCTTGTGTTATGATTTACGAGGTGTCAAAGTAAGTTGCAAGTTGTTACAGTAGTAGATGGTCTTGGAGGCAACTTTAGGGCAAGTTTTAAAGTGCTTAGAGGAGTCCATTTGAGCTCAAATTTAGAGCGTGTGATTTGGTACTTATGGCTACAAAAGGGTATATGTTTCTTCCTATGCTCTTCTCTGGTCATGATTCAACATGCATGCCAAATTACTTTATTACTTAGGTGTTACGATATTTAGAAAAATCTGAGTTTGTATAGAATGCATCTCATGTATTTGATGAAATGTCTGAGTATGATTTTAGTAATTTATCCTTACTATTTTGAATAGGTCTTGAAGGAAAATGTTTCTGTGATCTAAATACATGTAAGAGGTTAGGAAATAGCTTTTAAAATAGAGATTTAATGGTGATAAATAGTGCTTGAAAATCATGAAATTACATGAACTTAGGGGCATCTCTTACACTACTGAAACTTTGGGGTACCAATTGACTGACCAAGCTTTCTATTTTGAGCTTAAATTTGGTGGGACCTTGTTAGATACCCCAAAAATGAGTGTACCAAATTTTGTCCAAAATGGATTTGGTAAGTGGGTCAATTGATATAAAATGTGACTGCCTGTCACGTAAAATCTGAGATTTGAAGATGGTTGATGATAATCCACTAATTCTGGTAATATTAGGACATATAAATCAAATCTAGAAAGGTTCACACGAATCTGATGTACAGTTTGATCATCGAAAAATCATGAAATCTAACATGCAATAGGGACTATGTAGTTAGATATTTGACTAAGTAGGAAAATTGAAAATTTGACCAAATTGACCCCACGTTGACCTAATTTGACCAAATTAACCCCATGTTGACCAAAATTGACTATATTGACTCATTTTGACAAGTTGACCAAGTTTGACCAACTGATTGATAGTTGAACAAGTCAAATCAAAGTTGACCGAGATCGATTAGAGACCGTAGAGCTCGAATTGAGCCATGTTTCAAAAAAAAACTAAATCTAAGTTTGAATAATGTAGATCCAAGTGTAGATTGTGGGATTGGGCCGAGTGTCAATGAGACACTAGTATACAGAACCCCAAGTGGTTAGTGTTTCAGTAACACCTCAACCCCTAGAAATAGGTTTAAGCTCAATCACAAGGCAAGTTGAGTCATATGTTACATTTACAAGTATATAACTTGCATCTCAATTCCTTTATTCTAACACTTATTGAAATACTCATAAATTTACTTCCTTTGAGTTTAATTTTCAACAAGATAATACAAGTGAATAAAGGAAAACTTCAAACTCTTTATTTATTCAAAATAAAATAAAGAAATACATTATTGAATTCATATAATCAAAAGAAAGAGTATGTCAGTCTAAAATTTAAAACAAAAATTCAACGGAAGTCTTTATTCAAAATTTGGGCAATATGTCCTTACATAGAAACTTTGTAATTCCTTAGCAAGCGTGATCAATTTCTTGAAAAATAAAAGGAAGGGGTGAATACATAGCCCAGTAGATCATTCATTAAACAACTGAGTTACTATTTCAAATCAATAGCACATCCAAATACAAACACTTTCATGCATTAAGTGATTCAAGCAACTTTTTAGTTGTAGTTGACGTTAAGACT
Source organism: Tinospora cordifolia (assembly GCA_030144865.1). NCBI lineage: Eukaryota > Viridiplantae > Streptophyta > Magnoliopsida > Ranunculales > Menispermaceae > Tinospora > Tinospora cordifolia. The sequence continues at coordinate 6,009 of JAJIYU010005246.1, forward strand.
AAAAGAGGTTCTACTCCCTTGATGTTCTTAATTTAGATACCCCTCTTTAGGGTGGAAAGACATTTCTTTGTCACTTTCCATTGGATGCCACATATCAAGTATCCCTTAGTTGCGCCCCACAAGCACACACTCCAAGCACGTGTTAAGAGCACCCATTCGAGTCACTATAACAATACATGGTTCTTATCTTCAATTTCTTATATTTAAGAATCACATAATCATAAAAGAAATTCAAAATGTAAATATCAAAAATTTCAAACAACCAAGAAAGCATGTAAACATTACATAGCATGCTTGAAATATTGAATTAAATCCTAAACATGGATTTTAAGCATGACATGCTCTCATGAGTGATTAAAATATAAAAACATGCTAAACTAAAATTAAAATATGATTAAACATGCTGAAACTAAAATAAAACATGCTGAAAACTAGCATTGAAATAAGCATGAACATGCTAGAAATTTGAAAGAGCAAAGTAGAAGTTCAAGAAATCCTCTCCACCTTAATTCGAGTTTCTTTGTAGAATCTGGCAGAGGTTCCCCTTATCTACCACTTCCAAAACTTCAAGATCTTCTAATTACCAACAAAACTACTTCAACAACTCTCTATAATACTAAAATAAAAACTTCTCACACAAGAAAGAAAAGAGAGTGAGAAGGGGTGCCAAGAATAACTCAAGAATAAGCAAAGAGAGAAGTGTCAACTCTTTGCTTTGAGATGAGATAAATGTGAGCAAGAGGAGGTATTTATAGGTGTTCATGAGCACAATGGGGGCATCTAGGGCAGCTAGGGAAGCTCACCACGTTTGGGCTTGTTTCCAAACTCATAAGAGGATGGTTTGCATAAAGAGGGCAAGTGTGCTCATGGTTGGCAAGTGGGACCACCAAGGTTTTCAATCCAAGTGTGAGCGAAATCTTTGAACTTCATTTATTTCTTTTATGTGTGTGAACATAATTAAAGGTTTAGAATACATTCTAATTTTTCTTGGACGTCCTCTATTAGTAGGGAACCATTCTAATATGTTATGATTCATAAAATCAAACAAGTTTCTAATATGGGCACACAAAGACAAAGCTTTGGAATGTTTCTTATTTTCTTTGGATTCTCTCCCTTTTTGCTCCACATGTGAGCATGACGCAAGTTTCTATTTTCTGATTTTTTTTCTCTAGGTGAAAGAATCTTTCTATATCTCCTTAAATAAACCACTTTCATTAAACTTCTATCTTGAGTTTGTCACATGTATGCCCACGCACACACTTATGTGACATTTTATATGTAACCTTAGTATACATGATCATTTATCTTAGCACCATGGAATCATTCTTCATGGTTTCTATAGGAGTGGGCATACTTGATCATTTACATGGCACATGGGATCATTCTCCATGATTTCAAATAATGGACATGTCCCATGGAGCTTAGAGTAGGGTAAGGTGCACATGATCATGGTGTTTCAACCATGTGACTTGCACATGTTAGGGGTTGTCATGACTTCATGGGTTCACAAAAATCAAATAAAAATTAATATCTCCTTATTTACATGGAATTATGATTTATATACTATAGTTTTGGAATAACATGAACCTAATACACATTTTAAGGTATGGTTTGGCCCTAGGTGATTTCCTTCAAAAACTTTCCTTATTTAAGACCCACTAAGGTCACTAAGCAATAAAAATTCAAAGTCATTCCATTTCATTTTGAGTCATTTCGATCCCCCGAAGTACCCTAAATGACAATTCTTTCTAATTTGGACCCCCCGAAAAGGCGTTTGGCAAATGAAAACCTTTACCTCAACCAATTGTTATATTTTTTTGTTATGTTGTCCCCTTAGTTGGTTCATGTCACCTTACTTCATTTCAAGTTGTTTTGGGTCGCTAAGGGGCACTAAATGAGAGTTTTGGAACCTGCCAGACTTAACCTTGAAATGAGCCCGATTTCATTTTGCACCTAAATTTCACTAAATAAATGATAAATTTCATTTAATTGAGTACAAAGAATTTAGAGTATTACAGTTTCTAATTTACTATTTAAAGCTTGTTATTCAATACCTGTCTAGTTTTTAATACATATTTAATGCATCTATATAATTACTCAAATAAAAATGTTTTCTAAGTAAAAAAAATAAAATATGCACTAATTCTGGAGGTTTAAGTTCATGTTAAGGTATTATGAGGCGTCGAGGGCCTTGCCACCATCTTGTGGTACAGTTGAGCTGGTCTAGTGACTAGCCTATGTATGGAGGATTCGAGCCACATGTTATGGTACATAATGTGCTCATCCCATGATTATGTGATGAGACCCAGGGATCTAGGCTAATATGTTGAGGTACATCCTAAGGTGATCCTTGGACTGTGTGTGAGAATACGCCTAATTGTTAGAATAGCCAACCCAAGATGTTGTTTTTAATTGCCTGGAGGGCTAAGGAGAGCCTCAGCACAAATTATTTTTAGGAAGACTTGTTTTAGAAAAAAGTGCATAGTTGTATTGTGTTTCACAAAAAATATTAACTGTTGCATCTATTTGCATATCTATTATTATTCATTTATACATACATAACCTCCACTATTCTATCATTATTTTCATGGAAAGCTCCTTTTAAATTTTAAATTAGACTATGCTATTTCTTGAGCCCACTGTAGACAAATTGGGCTTACTACTATAACATTTTAGATCTTCTACCGTGTAGTCAAAATGTGAAAAATAAATAATTTAACTGATACATTATCAATTACTTATACTCTATTATTGATTTTTGAAATACAAATAGTATTATAAGATTGGGTTAGTAGTTGATAAACTTTGTTCCAAATAAAGTTAAACATTGAAAAGAAAATAAGTTATCTCATCCTAAGAAGCCATTACCTAAGAAGATCATATCTTACCGCTCTTTCTTAAAGGTTGTCCTACCAACTTATATAAGTAAGATATTTTGATAAAATAAAAATCAAGATATTGTTCCTTGTTATTATTCAATTGCAATTATGTAAGTGTGTTTATTTGTAAATTATATATAGATGCTAAAAGCATGGATTTTTAATATTTAAAAAAAAAAGTAAATATTTATATGTGTAATTATTGTTATGAAAAAAGGAATGATCCTCAAGAAAATAAGTATGAATTGCTCACTTTGGTGCATGAACAAAGTAAAATTATTTTAACAAAAAAATTATCATTTCTATCCAAGTAATATTGTACATTTCTTGAAGTTAATGTTGCATTCGTTAATAATTATTGATATGGACATGGATATAGTGATCAAGACAAGAATAATTCTCGATACTATGATGGTCATAATTTTCAAATAATTAGATATTTTATAAGGCATAAAAAGATCAAAAATTAGATGAGATTACTTTTGTAAAGTGAAAAATATAAAAAGCTCTAAGAGGATATTTTTATCCAAATTAAAATATTATATATAGATAATTAAATTGTGATTTTAATTATTTATTTTATATGGAGTCTACTTAGCTTGTTATAAAATCTTTTTTATATCTCAAGCTATGCGAGAAAACCATATATATGATTGAAATTATTTCTGTTTACATATTTTGATTCATAAAAAAGGGATAACTTTGCGGTGAAATATATTTATAGTTGAAGCTATACTAAAAAAAATTCAGCCAAAATTTTAAATTAGAGAATTATTATGGTTGATTGCATTTGAAGTTTTAGTCTCATTGTGATGTAGAAATAAATATTATAATATTTGATTTGATACATTGAAATTGACAAACTTGAGGAAATAAATCCTAAAGCCTAAAGCTATATAATGGAAATAATTTTTCATATGTTAAAGCTACTAAAAAATAATGTTTTGATTATTGGTCAAAAGCTCTGTAAGCAGAATTTTATAGTATAAAGCTATTGAAAAGAAAAATTACTCAAAAGCTATGAAAATATTTTAAATATCAAAGTTATAATGTTATACATACAACTAGTTTGAGTTTTGCTTAGAAACTCATATATATAATTGTGGATTTATAAATCAGTCTAAAGATAATTAATAGTTAGTCTAATGATAATAAATTATTTAAAAAATTCTTATTTTACCAAAATTTTAAAGTGGAGAATATTTGGTTATTAATTAATATCAATTTTGAAGCCGACATTTTATTTTATTATTTTAATAATATTATTATTTATTTTTTTTATTGAACATTTATATGTTGTTTAAATCAATTTTATAAATATTGCATAATAAATATTATTAAGAAATTCATCATAATTAAGTTTACACATATCGTTGTAATATCAACTAATCAACTAAACTAAAGTTTATTTTGAGAATATGATAAGTCAAGTAATATTAAAATATTAAAGTGTTATGAAATAATATGTATCATGAAGAAAAATATTATTTGAAGTTGATGATGCTTTCAAAGTAACATTAAAACGTTGAAATGTTATGAAAAAAATGTGAGGAAAAATTACATTGTGATATATATTTTATATAACAAAATTCATAATTGAGATTATTTGTAATAGTCCAAATAATAATAAAATAAAAATATTAATTAATTTCTATCAAAAATGAAAAGATTTATTAAACTCAAATCTGGTTCTTAAATTATGAAACAAAAATGAGAAAACATAGAGAAAAAGATACAAATATGTGTACTTAGATGTATAATTAGATGTACAAGGAAGTGTAGCATGGTATATAATATGTTTACATGTAAAACCATACCCCAATTGCACACAAAGGCAAAAACCTTCACACACACTAGTTTCCACACCCCATAAGATTAGATGACAAGGAACTTGGTTAAGATCAAATTCTACAAGGATAACAACTAAGAGTCCTAATTACACTCAAAAATCACACTTATCCTTATCAAACCAATCCTAATTTTATCCATATCCAAAAGTGTGCTTACCATCCCATTCCCATAAATAAGTGTCAATTTTCCTTTCTTCTTTCTTCTCCTAAGTCGATTCCTTAGCTAACACAAGGAAAAGTTACGCAAAAGTGGAAGATTTTATGCCATCATTCACCTTCCAGCCATCCCACAAGGTAAAACTCAAATTATAGATTATTGATCTTTGTTTTTTCCCATCTTTTTCTCATCTTCTTCCCCATCAAAAAATCTTGAGATTTTTTCCTATTTTCACCATTAAAACAAATCCTTAGATCATCTCAAATGGATCCAAGAAGCTTTTTTTTTAAGTATACGTCATCAACAAGGTATTTCGGGCAATATAAGTAAGGTATAAGGATTTTATTTCATCCCAATGCTTAATTCTTGTTCTATAACATTAATGTAATGTATTAGGACATTGTAAACACAAGAAAAAAAGAAATGGAAAAGCATACATAAATTGTTTTTATTCGTTCTGGTTACTACAGTACTGTCGATATCTACCAAGATATTACATCCTTTTCTTGTTCATTTTCTTCTTTTTCTATTTTGGTTACTACGATACTACTCTCCGCTACCTTGGTACTACATTCTTTTCTTTTTTTTGTTTTTGTTAACATAGTACTGCTCTCCCCTACCTTGGTATTCAGGAGTGAATTTGTATTTTGATTCTTCTAATATTCTATCCTTTGAACACGATTTACAAAATTAGGTAGAAAGACATTAGTTTATGATTTAAAAATATGAGAGAGTGTTTCAATTACTAAGAATAATAATTTCAAAATCTTTATATTTGAGAACTCAAGATAGTTGGAAGAATAGTAAAAGAACTCAAAGGAACCAACTAACAAGTTGGAAATGATTACCTAGCTCTTTTGTATTATTTGAGTTTCAAATATGGAATGTGGTTGTTTGTTTATTTGATTGAATATTGAGGAGCATGCTAGTATGTGATTGTTTAATGTTTGGATTTGATGAACTTCATGTAGGTGTGATATGATGAATAGCATGTTGTATGACTTTATGTACGAGGAATACTTGTCTTTAAAATATGTGGTATAAGTTATATGTTGAATAACATGTGTTGTAATCATGTGTCTGATGACTTGTAATCATGTGTATGATGACTTCATAACTGCAAAGTATTTCATAGAAGTATATTCTTGAATTATGAGCTTTTGAGCATGATAGAATCTAGAAGTTGTGTATTATATTAAGATCACTGTAATTAAGAATTGAACTACGTACAGGCACAGTGAATCCATAATAGATCACTAATGGATTCACTGTGGGTGTTCTCAAAGATATGGAATGTGCTCTATTGAAAGGAATGTAATGATGGCTGTGTTCCTAATTCTCGAACATTGGAATGGTGTGTGTGTCCCTAGTTCCTGACTATTGGATGATGGGTGTCCCTAAACTGCTTGTGATCTAGCGTGTGTCGCTACTTATTGATGGATGTGGTTATTGGATAAGAAAATCGAGGATAACCCTTTCGGTGTGAATGACAACTAAGAAACAATTGAAATGTTTGAATCACCTAATGTTTGATAACTATGTGCATGTTCTATGTTTTGGCTTGAATAATCCTTGAGATATATTGTGTATGATCCACTAAGTTCTTGAGTTTACCCCACTTCTTATTTTTTAGGTAACCAATAGAAGAGAGCTTGCATTGATGAGACACAACTAAAAGTAGACTAATACTATACCTCATTGACAAGATCATTTCAAAAATAAGAGTTTGTGTTTTGTTTTTAGCTGGGCATGTGACCCATAAAATTAGTTCATATGTTAACTTGTATTTATCAGTTGGAACTCAACCACTGCGCCAAAAATTAGTCATTATTATTTAGATGTCGACCTTGGACTAGTATGTCTTCCTTTGTCATTTATTTAATTAATCAATGCTAGTATGTCTTCCTAAGGTTTTGTCATTTATTTAATTAATGAGTTATTAAGTTACTCGTGATTTTGTAGGTTGTTACTTGGTTTGTCCAAGAGATTATGGGAATTATAGTAATGTCCCGGTTCACGATGGTGACATGTGAATGAAAATGAATATGAATAGGTATACATCTTTATGTATAAAATTGATATCAAATTGTTTATGGTTTGAGAATCCGGGTGTTACATTATTTCAAGAACCATAATTATGGTTACAATTGTTAACAATTTGATTATAACCATTATTATTCCCTTGAAGTGGAATAATGTCATTGTTGCAATAGATTAAATTATAATTATGAAGTGTTTGCATTATTAATAAAATAAATTGATATTGGTTGAATATATGTAGTAGCATCATCTGATTGAAACAATATGATGAGATTGAAACAAAAAAATTTATTAATGGCTTTGGAAGAACAACTATTATATTAACAAATGTGACATGTTTATAATGACAAATAATGCCTTATATTTAGCTTAATTTTGAGAAAAATAGCTTTTGAAGAGCAATTAATAGATTAACAAATAGTTGCTCTTAAAGAATAACTATTTTTTCTTATTGGTTCATTATACTGAAATATGATATTAATTGAAATATATTCTAGTTGAAAACAAAAAATTCTTTGACACTAATATGTTTACATTTTGGCAGAGTTGGCCAATTTTTTGGAATCTCAATATGATACTTGTATAATGCATGATTTAGCGCAGTAATTTCCTTCACGTTAGGGAGAAAAATCAATTTTGAGATAATGATGTATAAAATTGCTAATGTTATATGAGACTATGTAGACATAAATCTCAAAGAAGGAGTTAAAAGATGAATTGATAGTTTACAAAATTCATCATGTGCAAATATAAATCAGATAACTAATGTACAAGTTATTTGTGAAAATTTGACACGCCTAAAATATGATCAACAAGTTAAATCAAAGAACACAATTTTCTTCATGCAAAATATATACACAATATATTCCTAAAGATGAATAAAATAATATTCAGATTATATGCCTCATGAATTGAGAATTAAATATTTTATAGAATAGAATAAATTAGGGACGTAAGTATCTCGAATTATAAATATCTCATGAAGAGATATATTAAAAGATTAGACATTTTCTAAAGAAAATAAATTTTAATGTCTAATAAAAGGACATAAAATATACCTTGTATGTGAAACATATCATAAACTCAATATATGTGAAAGATTGAATGGAAATGAATATTGCTTGAGATAATTATGATATTTGAAAGTGTCTATTGATATTTTAGAAAATTAAGATCTCATACTATAAATTATGAAATAATGTCGACATTGAAAATGAGCATTTAAAACTAATTGATGAATGAGACATATTTTTATCTTAAAACTTGATAGTGTATAATGTGTTGGATCACTACAAGAAAAATACTTTCAACAACTTATTTTTAATGGCATATAATCAATAAAGTTGTAAATACATATCTATAACGGCGTATATCAAAAGCCTGTTGTTAAAAACCACCTTAAATGTACAAATATATCGATGGCACTTAAAATAACATTTTATGGTGTGTGAAGTATGTTGTTACTAATGTGTTGCTTACACAAAATGGCGGCTTGTCAGCTAAGCCGTTGTTAATAAAAAAAATGTGGGATTATAGTAGTACATATAATGGCATGTTGAGACATGCTATAATTTGTATACTTATAATGGCTAGTCAAGTGTGTCGTGAATTGTCAGGACCCTTTCCCTAGGCCAAAGGGCAGCCTAACCTGCACAGTGGCCCGACGAACTCACTCACCATGTTAAGTTCATCCAACAACTGTTAAGCTTCTCCAATCTCATACAACAAACGATATCAAAATAATTGAAAGACTCAAGGCGAAAGTAAACAAACACACGGAGAGTGATCATTATATTACATATTTGTCATGTCCAAAATACACAAGTGACCAAACATATACATGCATACCCAAAAGAATGAGCGACCTTTAACGAAAGGACCAAGAAAAGGGAACATAAAACTTCAGGGAGCTAGGCGATCACCGTGACCTTCCCTTTATCTGTAACACCCCAATCCTCACATAGACCTCCCATCACGTGCTATAGGTCATCACCCATTGAGAAGTGGAATGTCACTGAATATCCTTCTATCAAATTCCTTTAAAATAATTTCAAAAAAATTCATTTAATAAATATTTAAATTATTTTTAGGACAATTCATTGAATTATTAGAGTAAATTAAACAAAGATTATGTCGGAACCCCTTCCTTAGGATGAAGGACGAACCGACTGGCACAGTGTCCCAAAAAACCTGCCCGCAAGCCAAGCTTGCCAAAACACTGTTAAGCCTCAACATACAACACTACATCACATACTTTCAGAGTACTCATAAGGAATGCAGAAGAAATTAAACGCACGAACACCAATAAGAACTTGATATTTATCCAAAACGGGTCATTAAAACATGTGTAGCAATGGGAGTGACTATCCATTATATACAAGGTTCCCTCACACCTATACATAGGTTCTAACCCTCAAAATACAACAACAGAAAAGGGAAATACAAAGAAAGCCTACCAAAAAGAGTAAGAGAGTTTAACTCTATGCGATGACTACTTCCTTACCCTTATTCGCTGCTGAAGAACCTGAAAAGTTAGAGTAGTGAGCCTAATTATCTACGGCAGCTCAATGAGTAATGCAGTCTAATTCAAACTCAAAACAAGTATTCCACAAATAAAACATGTGTCATGAATGCATGAGCAATAGCATTATGCAGGTGAATGCAACAGTAAATACAATTTAAATTCATAATGCAGTCGTGCACCTTCATTCAAAAATAGTTAAATAATGAAAACATTCGCCGAGGCTCGCGAGCTCTTCGAGGAAACTAAAAATCACTCAAGCGGGTTGTAGATAGTTAGGTGCATCGTGTCAACTTCGATTAGGTCTTATTGCGTTGCCATCATCGTAACAACCAACCAGGACTTATTGTTGTTGCCTTATTGTGACGGCTCGATTAGGTCCTATTGCTATTGCCATCATCGTAGGCCCACAGAACCCCCTCGGCGGGCACTCTGTGTTAAGTAGTCACCTCTCGGGGTTGTATGAGAAACCGACACAACTCACCCTAACCCTGTACTCTCAGACCTCGAGACTCGGTGCACGTTTCATTTAAAACCCATTTAAAAGAATGCAGATTCACCACAATATGTAATCTCATTTTCATAATGCACAGAATAACAAGCTCTAAGAAATGAGTTAGAAAACACTACTCACAAGGATGTTCTGCTCCCGGCGCTCCTCTCGCGACCAGTCGCGTCCCGCTAGCACTTGGTCCTGCGAAATCAACGTAACTTCTTAACATTAACATGAGACTTGGCTCACTCTAATTCTATATCATTGGTTAATCAATTACTTGACCTAATCAAGAATAGTCCCCTATGTTCATTCACCTTGCTTTAGTTACTAAGTCAATTTGATTGACCTCGGTCAATCTTGGTCAACCCTAGTCAACTTATCATTTGTTGATGTAGCTAGTCAATAGAGTCACACAAGGTCAGTTCTAGTCTTCATGGGGTCAATTGGGCCAAAAAGGGTCAATATTCTCAATTCCCATCACTTAGGCACAACCTTAGCCTATGGCCCTATCTGCGCAACTATTTTCCCAATTTTTCTACTTCCATTCATCGGATTTGTGCCAAACTTTGTAAAACTGTTCTAGACTTCATAAAGTTTTTCCAAAATTTTAAATCACAATTTTTGGACATCATTTACTAGGGTTTCTAAGTTTGATAACAGAAACTGCACAGATCCCGTATACCCTATGACAGGCAGTGACTGTTTGCCTTAATTGACCTATCTACACACATCAGAATGTCCTGAAAATTTGGTAGGCAACTTCTAGACATATCTAAGGATCTCTCCACCAAATTTCAGCTCAATATACCTAGGTTTGGTCAGTAAATTTTATCTCAGAAATTTTAGCCAGATTGCAGGAAATTTCTGGGTTCATAGATTCTACTATCTTTCTAGTGTTCTTTTCCCTCATTAAATCACAATTGTATGGGTTGTTTCTTGTGTCTAGTTACAGTTTATAGGTCATAACACATCCATTAATCACAAACACTTCAAATCAGTAACATGCAATATCAAAAACATGTCTATCATTCCATCAATATTCTGATATATTCTAAAGAACACAAGAAATTTGTTCTAGCACCCTACAATCATGGCATATTTGCAAGTGTAACAAAACACATCCACAAGGGTTCAAGGTCAGGTCTTTATACCTTTCTGGAACCTCTACTATGGGTTCTATAATGCCTCTGGTTCTAGCCCGAAAGGGTGCCTTTAGGTGTCCCGAATATAACTCTTATTCTGGTCTCAAACTTTTTCTATCAGCACTATTGCAATAGTAAGTCTAACAGTCAGAGACAGTGGCTTATAAGACACATTAAACATTTCAGTTTCTGATTTCTACCACTTGGACACTTGAATACTCATGATAAGGAGTAGAATGATGGATTTTTACCTCAGGAACGTGCCTAGAGTGCTTCAAGAGTGAGTTTTCCCAAGGTTGTTCCAACTGTCTTTGTTACACAGCTATGACAGTGAGTAAGTAATCAACTTCAAGGGTCCGAAAATCATATACAAGGCCCTATTTTTCACTCTCTAACTCTTGGAGATCAAAGTACATACGAAAACGAGGAGAGTGAACAGTTTTACCTCCAAAAAGGAACTGGAAATGGCCAAGGTCCAAAGCTCCAAAGGTGGTTTCAGCCACACTTTCTGGTTTTTTTGGGTTTGAACAGTGTGGACAACACCTCTTCTTGATAATTTCTGCTTCAGACGGCTCCAAGACTGGGCAAACCACTTGTGGGACTTTGTAGATAGTGGTACAAGCTTCAAATCAAGCTATAGTTTGCTGGATTGGGTTGAGAATTGAGGAAATTCTAAGTTAGGGAAGTTTGCTATAGAAATCTGGAATTTCTGGACTTTGAGCTCAAAGAAGACATTTTGTTGCATGGGGGTGCTTACTTGGCAAAGATGTGGTGACATGTGGCTATCCAAGTGGCACTCAACCTCACATGTTGGATGCCTAGTTGGCAGCATTCATTGGCCACAATGGAGGCCATGAGTTGATGGCAAAACCATGGATTCTCATGGTTTCCTCCTGAAATTCTGCTGGAAATTCGTCACAAATCCCCAAAAATCGGATAAAATCACCTAAAACCCGCACAAAAGACAAGGAGGAAGGGGTTGGACCCCTATTAGTGGGCACGTGGGCCGACCAGCCCAGTTGGGTCGGCCCACGCGCCTAGCCTCGGAGTTAGGCGCCCGGACCGCACGTGCAACCCGAGTCCCGTACGGGCACCCGCCGGTGCGGGTTGGGCGCTCGGCCCGTTGGGGCCTGGGCCGGCCCAGGCCCAGCGCCTAGCTCAACCCAGGTCCCTATCTATTATTTTTTTAATTTTTTTCTACACATATACATACTTGCATAATGTGTATTTTATACCAAAATTTCACATTTTTTTCTAAATAATTAAAAATTGTCTAATTCATCATTTTCCATCAAAATGCTACTATTATACACCATTTCATCATTTATTCAATTATCTTCTTCAAAAATTAAATAATTTTTCAAAAATCATATTTTTCTCCCAAAAATTTCATTTATCATTCTAAAAATTTCATGATTATTCCAAAAATTCATAAATCAATCCTAAAGGTTATTTTCCTCAAGAAAACACATTTTTCTAATATTTTCATGTGTTTTCTCCTTAAAATTGCATTTTCTCAAATTATTTTTATTTTTTTTAATAATTAATCTGAAATTGGGAAAAATTGGAAAAAAATTTATATTTTCTCGTTAAAATTCCAGAAAATACATAAAATACATATATGTCGAATTCGTCAATCTGATGTCAAAAATATGGGTCGTCACAGTCTTCCCTCCTAAAAATGAATTTCGTCCTCAAAATTCTCTGATGCACTAAAGATCAAGGGGTAACTCTCATAATCTCTGGGAAATGACTCGTCATATAATCCTTTCGCTCCCAAGTGTCCTGCTCAGCACCGTGGAACTGCCAACGTACTCGTACCATCGGTATCTCCTTGTTGCCCAGTTTCCTCACGGCTCAATCAACAATGGCTACCGGAGCCTCATCATACGTACAATCCTCTCGCAAGTAACATGTCTCCAATTAATCACGTGCAAGGGATCAGGGTGGTACTTCCTCAACATCGATACGTGGAACACATTATGTACCCCCGATAATTGAGGCGGTAACGCCAATCGGTATGCCATAGGACTTACACACGCTCAAGGATCTAGAAAGGTCCAATATACCTCGGTGCGAGTTTCCCTAAAATGCCAAACCGAGTTTGCCCCTTCCTAGGGGAAACTCGTAGGAGTACATGATCACCGACCACAAATTCTAAGACTTTCTTCTGGTTATCTGCATAACTCTTCTACCGATCCTGAGCTGTCTTCATGTTCTGACGGATCCGCTGAATCTTCTCATTCTGCTCTTGCACAAAAGTAGGGCCCAAAACTACTGTATCACCAACCTCAGCCCAACAAGCTAGCAATCGGCAAGGTCAGCCATACAATGCCTCAAAAGGTGCCATGTCGATGCTTACCTGGTAGCTGTTATTATAAGCAAACTCACATAGGGGCAAGTGATCCTCCCAGCTACCCCCAAAATCAACAATGCATGCCCTCAACATATCCTCAAGTACCGAAATAACTCTCTCAGACTGACCATTAGTCTGTGGATGGAAGGCTGTGCTCAGGCTTACATTAGTCCCTAACTGATTCTGCAAGCTCTGCCAAAAACGGTACGTAAACCAAGCATCTTTATCAGACACAATGGTCACTGAGACCCCATGTAATCTCACAATCTTGCAGATATACAGCCGACTCAGCTTCTCCACCGAATTTCTACTATGCATCGGGAAGAAATGAGCCAACTTAGTAAGTCTGTCTACAATACCCCAAATGACATCATGTCTCTGTTGAGTCCGGGGCAATCCCATCACAAAGTCCATGGTAATGTGGTCCCATTTCCTCTCAAAAATAGCCAAGGGCTGTAATAAACCACCGGGTCTCTGGTGCTCAGCCTTAATCTGCTGGCACGTATCACATCTCTTCACAAAGGCTGCAATATCCCGCTTCATCCCTGGCTACTAATAAGTACGGTGAGCATCCTGATACATCTTATTGGTGCCTGGATGGACGGTGTACCTCGAGGGGTGCAACTCTATTAGTACTCCCTATTTCAGGCGAGGGTCATCTGGTACCCACAATCATCCCCTAAAACTCAATGCACCATCAGTATCAATCGACCACTCCACACAAGAAGTGTCGTCTGTCCGCCCCTGGTACATCATAAAATCAACATCATGAGGCTGAACCTCCATAATCTCAGTAAGCAACACCGGCTAGGCTCTCATCTGTGCACTGACTTTGGTCTTAGTCGAAGTCTTTTGGATACTCATCACTGTCACATAATCAATCATCCTCCACTCCTGAGACATATGCCTAGCCACACAAGCAGTCTCAACCCATACTCTACTGAGAACATCAGCCACCACATTGGCTTTCCCAGGATGGTACTTGTAACACCTCGCCTCCCAAGTCCCATCTTCCACGTCATCTAATGATTCAACTCTCTTTGATCAAAAATCTTGGAATGCCTGGGAGACGGGCCCGTGCTACATTTTCCTCTTCTTGGACCCAAATCCATTAGGGTTTCTGTGTGCATTAGTCTATATACCAAATGACATCATGGTAAATAGAATTCTTCATTTATTCATTCGAAAATCCCAAGTACAATAATCCATTACAGCAGAAAATAAATTCAAAGCTGAAATACATGATTTAGTTTGGGCCAATGCACCCTACATTGAAATAAATAAATTTTCAACGGATAAAACTCCTCGCAAGCTGATTAATTCCCTGTGATGTGAAAAATAGGGGGTGAGCTAAAAAGCCCAGTGAATCATTCTATCTATTTAATCCATTATTTCAACCAGACAATGCAAGCAACTCAAACACTTTTAGAGATTAATTCGATTCAACCAATACATTAATTCAGTCATAATTTAGACCGAACGAGAATATCCTATGTGCTCCAGATCTAGGGAAAGAGATCAATTCTAAAACTCAAACCCATTTCTAGTGGGATCATTCTTGAAACCCGTTCCATGCTAGTGTCAGTATTGACAGCCAGTTCCAATTCTACATGGAACACAAAAAGTCCCCTATACTGGTACATGGTTGAAATCTCATTTAATCTGATTTTTTTTGTGTGCAACAGCATAGTAGATAAATATTTCAACAGAAAATGAACATACCACAATATAACATGATAAATCAACAGAAGCACAGATTTTTGATTTCTGATGTAGAAGATCATACGAGAAGCAACTACAGAGCATACTTTCTCAAATAGGAAAAACGACTTTTGATTTCTGATGTAGAAGATCGTATAAGACGCAACTACAGAGCATACTCTCTTGGTCATGAGGAACATGATAATTGAATGACACAAATGCAAAGAATAAAATCAAACTAGCAAACAAGCAAGCATTATCTAAATCAAACTAATAAATTAAAAGAAAGGAAAGAAACTCGCCTCTTCATCGCTTCCTAAATTCTTTGTAGCACTTCGTTGCTACTACTTCGCGAACTATTTAAAATAGCTCAAGCAAAGAAGAACTAGAACTAAGGTTGCCAAGAAGGAGGCAAAGAGAGAGAGCAAGAGAAATTTTCAACTCTTGTTTTTGGGATGAATGAAATGGGTGGAGTAGGGGGGTTTATATAGGGCCCTCTTTCAAATAGTGTTTCTATCTTTCCAATGTGGGATTATCACTTCCTACATGTGCATACCTTAACATCACACCAAATGAGATATTTCATTCATGAATGTATTTCCTTTACACATATACTTCTCTATGTATATTACTATCATACTAAACGAAATATTATTTTTTATGAGTGCATCTAATTAATACTTTATACACATACTTTTCTATATTAATATCATGCTAAAAATATTATTTTCTTATTCAAATAGAGAAGCATATATTTACCCAACAATTCTATATGTCTAATATTAATCAATGCATATCCCTTTATACTGCGATGCTAACTAATTAATTGCATATCAATGACAAATATATATATATATATATATATGAATATATACGTATATGTGGTAATAAAATGTGTCTCAAATTTCAGTTATTATGTCACTAAAATTTCAGGTATTACAACTTACCCTCCTTACAATAAATTTTGTCCTCGAAATTTGTACCTATCCACGTCAATGTTGTTTGGTTAGGTATTTTGGGTGAAGAGACCTGGATATTTGTTCTTCATCTCGCTTTCTAGCTCCCAGGTTACTTCTTCCAAATCATGATGTTTCCACAGAACTTTAACAAGTGGAATTTCCTTGGTTCTAAGACGCTGTACCTTACGGTCTAATATACTAATTTTCAGTTCCTCGTAAGTTGCATTGTCTCAAAGTGCAACTTTCTCCCAGTGTATGATATGTGATGGGTTTGATTCGTACGTCTACAGCATCGATACATGGAATACATTATGCACTGAGGACATTCAATTCGGTAGCTCCAACTCATAAGCGCATTCCCCAATTCTCCAAAGTATTTGAAAGGGTCCAAACTTAATGGTACAAGTCGTTGTAGTATAGTGGTGAGTATTCCCGCCTGTCACGCGGGTGACCCGGGTTCGATCCCCGGCAACGACGCCAAAAACTTGTTAGCAACCCCGCAAGTGTACAGGATCGCAATAGTAATACTAGTGAGACCGGATATCGTCCTCAGGGAACGTATAAGAATCAATTATCTAAAAGCCCAATTTACTATCAATTTAAACTTTATTAAAGCTACACATTCGATTGATTAAGAATTAGAATTAAACTCATAAAAACAGTCAAATATAAAATTGAAAAGT
>JAJIYU010005247.1:0-22753 GCA_030144865.1 Tinospora cordifolia
GGGGGCGGGGGGTGGGGGGGAGAGAGGGAGGGGGGGGGGGCGAGGGGGGGGGGGGGGGGGGGGGGGGGGGGGGGGGGGAGGAAAGGAAAAAAAAACCCTCTTTATTCTTGTAGAATGATGATTTTGAAAAATAATTGATGTGTCTTTTGGTTTATAACTACATGGGTGTCAAGGGTGTGCCGTTTCAAATATTTTTCGTATACTAATTAGATAACATTTTGTTGTAATAAGATTATCAGGAAATAGAAGTTAATTCACCTTAGAAAATTGTAGATTCATCCATATCCTTTTTATGTAAGCAATATTAGAATTAATAAGCTAAAATCCCAGGTATATTATTATGTTATTAGCTAGGATCTAGACTAGGAATAGTGCATAATAGATCCTTTTCATTTGGCAAGATTGCTTCTTGGCTAAGCTAATGGTACGTATTTTATAAATTTCTAGTCTTGTGATATCGACCTGGATTCTTCATGCCATTATCCTAGAGCTGAATCTCCATCCCTAATGTTGTTACATGTTATCAGCTCAGGTTGAGCTAGCGATCCAACATCTACCTGTAAGTCTTCCTTTCATCTACTTAGATTATAATAGCCTAAAAATTTGTACAAAATTTAATCAAATAAAATAAAATTAATTCTTGAAAATTTTATAAAATTTTAGAGATATAAGATTTTATACATTTTAACTTATAAGTGGTCAAAATGAGAAACAACATTGGGACATGAAATAAACTCAAAAGTGGCGCTCCACATTAGAGTTTGAAATTTAAAATTTAAAATTAAATAAGAAACAAAAATAACCAAAGAAGTTGCTAAAAATTTACACTTTCCAAAACCCTCATTCTCTTCACATAAGAAAAATAAAGAATTAGTAATGTTTCTAAAATAAAAGCAACTAAACAAAATGTATTAGCAACTTCTAACATGTTATGTTGACTTACATATGATGTGCATGAATGTTTGTTTCGCCTAGAAATATGCCATGATTATGTATGCCACGATTATACATGCCATTGATTAGAGATGCATGCTTAGGATTGTATGAATAATGATGTATGATTTATGTTGATATGATCTATGCTGTGACATGCCTACCATGAATATATATGTTATTTACGGTTTATTTTGAATATATCATGCTTTTATTTGTTTAATGAAAGGTTAAACAAAGATTATAACTACAATACCATGAAAATTTATATAAAATGAAATGAATGAAGATAAATTGATTCCTTACAATTATGTGAAAATTTAGGTGCAATTTTATTATGTAGCCTAATTGATAAATAAATGGAATAGAAATAATCTCAAATGAAAGAGAATAGAAATAAAAGAGAAATAGAAATGAGAAATCTTATTAGAAGGTTTATTTAGTTTATTGAACTACATGCTAGTTGCAAGAAAATTAGTAAGTTTTGATGCATCATACAAGAAATGAAAACACGAGCAAGGTGGAAATAGAGGAAAATAGAAACCAATGTGCCCAAATTGTGACCCAAGACCACGATCTTAGAAAGAATAAAAAAAGGGAAAACCTGGTCTTGTGAGCCAAGACTGCGATCCTCCATGACAGGACCGTGGTCTTGTGATTTCTCAATCACAAGACCACGGTCCTGTCATGGAGGATCGCGGTCCTGTGACAAGTTTCCAAGACGTGTTACGCAAAGAAAAAAAAATTTAGAAAGTGGGCTGGACACATGAAAACCTAATCTCATACTCTTTGGTGCGACGACACAAGAAGGAAAATAGAAAGTTTTCCTTGCTCAACATTCAACCTTCCAATCTTCAGTCCCTAAAACTTTATATAAAGCCCCCTGGTGCTAATGTTTTCTTCACTTTAGCAAGAACTAACAAGTCCTTTTTGTTCTCTCTACCACTTACTTAGCATCTCTCTCTTTCTTTCTTTCTCTCTCTCTCTCTCTCTCTCTCTCTCTCTCTCTCTCTCTCTCTTTGTCTTTCTCTCTCTTTTCTTGAGCTATTCTAAATAGCAATTGGGGTTAAGGTAACAGAGTGCTACACAAATTTTGTTGGGAGGTTCTGAAAGAGATTCAGCGGAGGGATCAAAAGAGTAGAAATACTGAGGTGGAAGTGATTTTTGAGTTTTATCTTATTATTTTGATTTTAATAAGATGTTCATGCTTGAGTATACATGTTTTATCATTATTGATTATGCATGCTTAGGTTTGCATATATGCTATGTGCTATTATGATGCTTGCTTGCATGCTGAATTTAATCATGTTAGTTTATTATTTCAAATTTGTTATACTTAATGAAAGATTAATTGAGATTTTAACCACGTATTGATGTAATATTCCATAGGGATCACTGTGGGTGTTCTTAAGATGTGAACTTTGAATTTGGCTTTAGTTCACATAGGTAAAGTCCCACAATACTTGGGTAAGGTCCTAAATCCAGTGAAATTTGACATAAAGGAGTGTCATTTTTCATCTTGGACAAGTATTTTGGTCTTTAATACAACTTTAAACAAGAAGTTGATTGAATCACATAATGTTAGAAAGTGTTTATCTTGAATGTCTTATTTGTTGAAATAATAAGTTAAATATTTAGAAATAATCTACTGGGCTTTATGCTCATCCTTCTATTTTCTAAATTTTCAGGGAATTGATAAATAGAGGTAGCATAATAGCTATTTAGACAATATTTTCCTTAAAATATTTTATTTAAAAAGTTTTATTTAATTGTAAGAGCATGTTGGCCCAATTTTGTTGTTTAGGATTTATTCACTATAATAGACTCAAGGGTTGTTGTTGTTGTTGTTGTTGTTGTTGTTGTTGTTGTTGTCGTTGTTGTTGTTGTTGTTGTTGTTGTTGTTGTTGTATTCACTATAATAGACTCAAGGGTTGTTGTTGTTGGCCCAATTTTGTTGTTGTTTATGTACCCTGAATTCTCGAAATAATTAATGTTATGAAATTATTTTATTCAATGGTTTCTAAATGTTATTTTTTTTTTGAAATTATGTCATTAGTAAGGTTTTGTACCTATTAATTTAACTAATGATATTAAATCTCTTGTTGCTTATTTAGAAATGTTTATGAGTTTCTAATTATATGATACTTAGAAATCCTAGAGAATTGGGATAAAAATGGAAAGTATGAAATATAAAAATAATGTGGCTCCGGCCCGTCTCCCAAACAAGTGGTACGGTCCACATCATCCCTCTCAAGCAAAAAGGGAAAGGATTGAATTCGAGGGAGGCAGGGTGTTACAAAGGTGGTATTAGAGCCTAGGCTTTAGATGCCTTAGATAAAATTAGAAATAGTTGACTCAATCAAGTAAAACCTTTATTTTGAGTTAAATTTAGAAAACCCTACCTTCTATTTTGAAATTGCAAATTGTTTTTGGAAAGTTGTTTTTCAATAAGAAAATATACGCTTTCAAAAGGTTTTGTTTAGAAAAAAAGATTACAATTTGAGCTAATAGTGGGTAAGCCTTGTCCTAAGTAAAGCCAAAAGTTGAAAAGGAGATGGGTTATCCCATCTAAGAAAGCATAGTTATTTAAGCAAACTTCGGTTTCATCGCTAGACTTGGAGGTTATCCCACCAGCTCATACGAGTAGTTGGAGTTGAAGAACACACTTATTTTTCTATGAGGAAATTAGAAGGTGATAATTATGGGCAAAGAAAAGTATTAGAATACAAAGATAGAGTTGAGAGTGGTTAATGAAATAGATGAGGATTGAACCTCTCAACTAGAAATTGAGACCTTAGGTTTAGGAAAATGACCTTAGGTAGAAACTCGGGTGATGCAAGGGCGTGGAGTAGTGAATCATAAATAAAAACTTTTAGGACATAGGTTAGAAATTGAAAACGTGTGAAAATGAAACACTTGTTTGATCAGGACACGAGATTGTGAGGATCTTGTATCTCTAGTTTCTATGTGGTATGAGATGCATAGGAATTCGGAGGTATGGAGAAATCCTAGACTTGGAGAATGATGGGCCATGTTTGATGAATGATCGATAACTTCGGAAGAACTTGGTTTCCTATGCTTGGCTGGTATGGGACGGTCAAGTACAGTGGGACTTGGAAAACCTTAGTTGTCGAGACATTTGCAAAATTGTTGGGTGTAGTGAGATATTCGAGTAAAAGTCTGAATTGATGGAAAATGGTGGTATGGGATGATCGAACTCAAAGGCGCAGATGAAAACTTTTAATTTTGCTATGCTAACATGAATTTATATGATTGAATGCATGTTATGTTTGTTTAAATTCATGAGAATATCACATGCTTTTGATTATGAGACCAAATCCTATACCCAACAACATTAGAAGGCCTTAAAAATCCTCAAACAAAACTTAGAAGAATAAATTAATAGGCCACTAAACAAATCGAAAACCTAGAGACATAAATCTAGAGTCATGATAGTATGAACAAGAAGAAAACCTGAGGATTCAAATACTGGAAGGATTTTTGATTTGTAGATAATGGCTGGATCTAAGGGATAAGCTACCAGAGCTACCACATCTGACGAGACTGAACCATGAGGATGGGAGGCATAGACTAGAATGGCTAAGACTCAGATGGAGAACATGATGACAGAAGTCACCAGGAAGGCCATAGACCAGATCATGAGGGCATTGCCTCAAATGATACCATAGGCAATACCATAGCCGCCGGTGTAGGAACAGATTCCAATACAGTTGCCAGTGCCAATGCTTGAGGTTCTAGTTCGTTAGAGGGAAAAAGAGGGCATGGAAGACAAAGAACAAAGGGATATGCTGATGGAGTTGCAGAAACTTTGCCCGTCCCAATTTGATGGAATTTTTTACTACATGACGACAGATCACTGGTACCAGAAGATGGATGAACACCTGGATGTGTTAGGGGCAACGAGTCCCCATAGAGTGGCACTTGCTACCCATCAGTTCAAGGGACCAGCTAAAAGTTGGTGGCATATGTTGAAGGTTGATCTTCACATTGACATCAAGCAGATGAACTGGGAAGAGTTCAAGGAAGTGTTTTATGAGGAGTTCTTCCCAGAAGTTACACTAAGGAAGATGTAAGAAGATTTTGTTAAGCTGAATTAGAGAGACATAACGGTAGCTGAGTATGAGGTCAAATTTACCAAATTGGTTAAATTCTCACCTGAGCTGATTAGGGAAGAGAAGATGAAGGCCAACCGGTTTGCTCAAGGTCTCAAGATTAAGATCCAAAAGATAATAATGACATTGGGCCTGAAGACGTACAAAGACATCACAGAAAATGTTTTAATGCTGGAGCAAGAACTCGACTTTGAACAAAAGTTGAAGAATAGAAACAAGAGGCCCAAAATTGACAAAGACCACCAAGGGGCCCAGAAAAAGTAGAACAAGAACGATGGGAAGGCACCTCAGACTTAGCAACAAGTACAACCTAAGGAGGAGCCAAAAGAACAGGTGAGGAAGCTAGGGTTGTGTGACACCCTGGCCCCCATTCCAGGAGCCATCCACCGCCACGCCTCACGTCGGGGCCCTGCACTGAGACTCGTGCTCCTTTTGGCTACTTTGTCGTGTGTGCGGGACAAATCACATCAATCCTTGGATGCTAGAAACCAGGATCGTCACTAACCATTTCTTCAAACCATAAAATTGGTGTCCATCCTTACCACTAAAGTCAGTGGAGTAAAATATAAAAATCATTTCCTATGACTGTTCAACTAACAGTAAATTATATCAAAACACGTAACCGAATTTTCACAGAAATATTCATAATAAATCAAGATACGACAGTGGAATCAACTATCAAAATACACAGCCAATGCTGTACAGTTCAGATATATCAGAAAAATATACATTTTCTTTGCAGCGGAACCAGTTCTTCAAAAGCTTGCAGAAAATCTATAGTTTGAAACAAATACAGTGTTTCAAAATTTAGATCACCAATTCTATACAGTAAAATAGGCCACATGCCTCAATTTTCATCATAAATACAAAAATGGTAAAAAAGTTTGAAATCAAAAGAAACTCAAAGTCCTTTGGTAACCTCCTAGTGAGGCTACCCTACAATATCCATACGTTGGTTAGTCAGTGTGCTCCACCTCTACGAGTACCTGTAAAAGAGAGTGGGGTGAGCTCAAGAGCTCGGTGGATCATCCCTACACATCACTAGCATTATATAAACCAAAATCCAAAACATGCAGACACTTTCATTACATTAATCGTTTCAAACATTCAATTGTTTTGTTGTACTATAAGACCGAAAGAGTTATACTCTTGGCGTCCATTTGTGACAAGAAACTGATCCTAACCGGTACCGTCTCCAGCCATGATACCGTTCTCGACCTATCACAACATCCAAAAACAGGTGCAATGGCATACGAACACTGCTCACCCATCCAAGGAACCCTCAGCCATCGTAGGTGGCTCTATTAAGACACCAACGATGGCATCCGGAAGGAGTCGTGTGGCAAATATGGCCACGTCCACGAGTCGTCAATAGATGCCACCATCTCCGCGGTACGTGGAATTATTATATCTTAATTTAATCTTCTTTAGTTTCAATAGATTTCATTCCATACCATATCATCATGCAAGGTATCTATCTCATGTAGCAAGTAATAAAAATAACCAAACATTATGCTTCATATTCAATCAATTACTACAAGTATATAACCAGACATTATGCTTCATATTCATCAAATACTGAAAGCATATATGTAGACATTATGCTCAATTGTCAATCAAAGCATTCAAGAATTTCACCCATCTTAGTGTGCATCTAACATCCTAGGCTACACAAACATCATGCTTTAGACTTTAAATCTACATAATACTAGTGAGCAAGAGAATCCCGTCGACTTGATAATGCAGAATGGCCCTTGCACCTACTCGCAAAGATTGTGCTCAAAGTTCACAATCTAAAATGATTAAACCTCATCATTCACTCCAAATCACCCAAAAAAACCCTATTCTACAATAGTACAAAAATCCAGATTTCCATTTTTTCCACACAAAAATGCGAAATTACAGTCAACGCATTCTAAATTAAGAATAAAACACATTTAAAACTGACTACAATTTTAAAAGAGGAATAGATTGATTTTTATTACCTATCCAACGAATTGCATCTTCCAAAATCCTCAAAATAGGTGAAATTCCTTTGGATCTGTCAAAAACTGCAAATAAACAGTTAAAACTTCTAGAATTCAGTTCTAAATTGATAAACTCTTAGTTTAGAAGAAAAATCTGAGCTTATTTGGTTCAAGATCGCTTTATGCGTCAAGAACTCTCAAATCCTTAGTTTTTGATACTGAATTTATATAATTATCTAAAAGAATACATAGATCTTGAATTGAAATGATTGAGAGATTCAGATTCCTACTTCAGACCTTTAGATTCTCCTTGGATCAGCTCTGGATCGTCTCTCTAAAGCTCTGGGATGATTTGAGGAGATCTGGGAGTGAAATGATAGATTTAGGGCTTGAAAATACTTAAATATTGCGTAATACCACGGTCAGCACTTTATGGACCGCGATCGCCAGATTTTTCCTTTGATTACCATAGTCGTCAAAGACCGCGGTAATCGATTACCTAGGTTGCCAATATAAAAATAAATTTTCAACATTTTTTTTCGAGTTTTTCTCCAAATTCCAATACATGACATTATTTTATATTTTGTTATCAAACATTAATACAAAACATTTAAAACATAGTTTCACATATTTTTACCTTTATTTCATAATTTTTAAAAATTTATTTTCAATGTGTACACATTTGAAAGATTCGGGGTATTACAAGTTGTGCTACTTGTGCATGAAAAGCGGCCACTTAGCGAGGAATTGCCTGATTGCACCAACTTAGGCTCTTCAACAACAACTGTAACACCCTGACCCCCTAGAAACAGGTTTAAGCTCAACCACAATATAGGTTGGGTCTTATGTTACATTTACAAGTACACAACTTGCATCACTTTCTATTATCTCAAGTCTTATTATTTCTCAATGAGCACACAACCTAATTATTTAACTTTAAATTTAATAAGACTATTACAATAGAGATAAAAGAAATATTCACTCTTTATTTACTTAATAAAATAAAAGAGTATGTACTTTAAACTCTTATTTATTCAAATAAGTAAAAGATTATATGCTTTAATTCAAATAACTAGAACTTGAAAGAGAGTATATAGCTCTTAAAAATTGAAATAAAATTCAGTGAAAGTCAAATAAATCTAATGTGGGCAACATGCCTTTACATTCAAAAAAAAAGAAACTTTCCAAAAATAGGAACTTTCTAAATATAGCTACTATCAGATTTCCATTACCATCGTATTCAATTTCCTGAAAATGTTAGAAAGAGTGGGGTGAACACATTACCCAATGGATCATTCATCAAACTACTAAATTACTAATTCAAATCAAAAGTACACCCAAATTCAATCACTTACAACCATTAAGTCTTTCAAACAATGTCTTGTTAGTGTTGTATATTTGACCAAAAGAGGTTTTATGCCCTTGATGTTCTTCATTAAAATACTCCTATTCTGGGATGGAATGGCAATTTATCTTGTTACATTCCATTGGAAATAAGGGTCACACGCCCAAATTCCAAGCATTTTAAAACACATCCACACTTAGTGATGTTACTCATATATACTCCTATTCTGGGATGGAATGGCAATTTATCTTGTTACATTCCATTGGAAATAAGGGTCACACGCCCATATTCCAAGCATTTTAAAACACATCCACACTTAGTGATGTTACTCATATATACAAAGACATTTCTTTGTCACTTTCCATTGAATGCCACATACGAAGTATCCCTGAGTTGCGTCCTGCAACCACGCACTCCAAGCATGTGTTAAGAACACTCATAGCACTCATACGAGTTACTATGACAGTACGTGATTTTTATCTTCAATTTCTTATATTTAAGAATCACATAATCATAAAAGAAATTCAAAATGTAAATATCAGAATTTTAAACAACCAAGAAAGCATGTAACCATTACATAGCATGCTTAAAACATTGAATTAAATCTTAAACATGGATTCTAAGCATGACATGCTCTCATGAGTTATTAAAACATAAAAACATGCTAAAATAAAATTAAAGTATGATTAAACATGCTGAAACTAAAATAAAGCATGCTGAAAACTAGAATTGAAACAAGCATGAACATGCTAGAAATTTGAAGGAGCCAAGTAGAAGTTCAAGAAATCCCCTCCACCTTAATCGAAGTTTCTTTGAAGAATCCGGCAGAGGTTCCCCTTATTCAGAATGTAAATATCAAAATTTTAAACAACCAAGAAAGCATGTATACATTACTGTAACACCCCAACCCTTACATTCTTTGAGCATTGGACATAACCACCATTATTTGATAGTGGACTTAACCATTTGGCGAGTTGGGTCATGTTACTTTACAAGGGACGCACACTTGACTTTCTATTTTTCAATAACTCATGCCGTAGAATAGATTCAAGAATACAAATATCATTCAATAAAATCAAGGCAATTAAAGATAAAGAAAAATTCAACTTTTTTATACATAAAAAAGAAAATACATAACTTTATAATGTAAACTATTACATTGTTGATCAAAAGAAATTCATAACCCCTAAAATAAAATAAAATTTCAGCAGAAGACTTATTCAAAATTGGGCAACATGCCCTTACATTAAATAGAAACTTTCAAAAAATAAACTTGCTAAAATTCAAATTTCATGGTCTTCATAATTTAATTTCCTGAAAATGAAGAGGAAGGGGTGAGCACAAAGCTCAGTGGATCTTTTTCAAACAACCTTTTTTCAAATTCAAACCAATAACACATTTATATTTCAAACACTTGCATACATTAGGCGATTCAAACAACATTTTTGTTTAAAGTTGATATTTTAGACCAAAAGGGTTTTTAAACCCTTGATGTTCTTAACAAAGTATCTCCTTAGAGTGAAATATAGCTTTTCATAGCCAATTTCACTGGACTTTTGGACTTCAAGGGAACTTACCCACCAACCAAGTACTTTGGTCTTAAAACCATATGAACTAATCATATGAAAAGAACATCCATAGTAACCCACATGTTCACTATGATGGTACGTGGTTATTTTCACTATCATCTTTTGTTAATTCTTGAATCATCAATTAAAAATCAAAATATGAAGCTAAGATCAATAAAAATTTAGAATATAAGCATTATGGAAATCAAATCATGGAACATCTATAATTATACATCATTCTTTAAAATAAAACCTAAACATGATACTAAACATGGCATGATCACTATGAATGCATAAATTCGAACAAGAATCGAATATGAAACTGAAATATGTTGTAAAATACTAGAACTAAAATTATTTTAATTTCGAAAGCCAAACAATGAACATGTTAGTAATTCGAATAAGAAAAAGGGGTGTTAGAAAAATCACTTCCACCATAAATAAGTCTTTTCTGCACATCTCTGATATCCGGCAGAGCTCCGTTACTCCAAAGCTTCAAAACAATCAAGAACTCTCAAAAATACTCAAGAACACTCAAGAACAATTCAAGATCACTCAAGAACTAAGGGGATTTCCAAGAAGAAGGCTAGAGAGAGTCAAGAGGGACTAGTATGCTCTTGATTTGGGATGAATACAATGAGAGCATTAGGGGTCCTTTATATAGAGTTTAAGATGGCATAGATTGGTAAGTTTTTGGTGTTCTCCTTGTAGGAAACTTGCCAATTATTTAGAATTTCGTGCCCCCCAAGCATAGAAAAATAGCAAGTGCATTGGAATAATTTTTTGGAATTTAGAAACATTTTTTCAGATTTTTTTGGATTTTTTCAGATTTAATCAAATTTTTTTCGAATTTTCTTGGTTATAAATTGGAGCATTAAAGCTGAGTCGTTGATGATCTTCAATCGCAGCACTCAAATCGCGGTCAAGATTTTATCGGATTCGCTATGGACCGTCGGATTTCTTCGATCGTAGCACAAGATCAAGTGCCTCAGATCTCGTCCGTCAGATGAGCCACGATTGTAACACGGTCATTCGCGATCAACGAAACTAGTGTGGACCGTTGATCAACCTCGAGTGAAGCACTGAATCGCAATCGATCAAACACACCTCAAATCCGAGCCATTTGATCGTCCTCGAGCGTAGCACCATTCACAATCAACCACTGCGGCTTTGATCTTTGTCTTGGATGAACCTCGAGCGCAGCACAGATGATCATTAGAACACGAACACCAATCCAGGCCGCACGATTAACCTCGAGCGCAGTGTTGTTCGCGATCAACGAAATGAATCCGAACTGTTCGATCAGGCGGATTGATTCTGGGCCATTGGATTTTAGTGATCCAGTGCTCCTGAGCGCTATTTTGGGCTTTGATTTCATTCGTTGGATCGGACAGATCGAGTTTGGATCATTGGATGCAGTTTCTAATTACCAAATTTGCTTTTTAAGGTTTCTATTATTCGAAAATTTCCAATTATACACTTTCTAATTGATGTAAACATAATTTTTGTACATGTCTTTCCATTTTATTAATTTTCTAATATTCTCTCCTTCCTATTTCTTTAATATTGCTTTTATTAAATGTATTTCTATTTCTTTAATATTTTTAATGCCAACAATTTATTAATCTACATTTTTTATTTCTTTATTTGCATGTCTTTTTATTTATACATTCATTTCCTTATTTTTATTTTCAGAAGGATAATTATTTATGTAATTATAAATTGATAATTATCTAATATTACACTTATATTAAATAAATATAAGCATACAACATTTTTATTTAATTATGTAAATTTACCTATTTCTATAATATGTAATATTTAACACTCATTATACTAACACCCATATTACACATTAACCTATATATATTATTTCTATTTTTTATTTCTTAAGCAACTCTTTTAGTTTCATAATTATTGACATTTTCATTTAAATATCAAATTAAGGCTTCATTTGCCTATTTTATATTATATTTCCAATATACATTATTTTTCACTTGTCAACCCACAATTTGCACCTAAAGATGTCTTAAAATCTTCGAAATTATTTCACTTGACTTATTTCATTTAATTTCCTTAAACTTATTTATCTTTAATTATTTGACAAAATTTAGGGTTATTATAATTATATAGCATACTTGAAACATTGAATTAAATCCTAAACATGGATTCTAAGTATGAGATGCTCTCATAAGTGATTAAAACATAAAAACATGTTAAACTAAAGTTAAAATATGATTAAACATGTTGAAGCTAAAATAAAACATGCTGAAAACTAGAATTGAAACAAGCATGAACATGTTAGAAATTTGAAAGAGCAAAGTAGAAGTTCAAGAAATCCCCTCTACCTTAATCAGAGTTTCTTTGTAGAATCTGACAGTGGTTCCCCTTATCTACCACTTTCAGAACTTCAAGATCTTCTAATCACCAACAAAACTACTTCAATAACTCTCTAAAATACTGAAATAAAAACTTCTCACACAAGAAAGAAAAGAGAGTGAGAAGGAGTGCCAAGAAGAAGGCAACAACAAGCAAAAAGGGAAGTGTCAACTCTTTGGTTTGGGATGAGATGAATGTGAGCAAGAAAAGATATTTATAGGTGTTCATGGCACAAGGGGGCATCTAGCGTAGCTAAGGCAGCTCACCACATTTGGGCATGTTTCCAAACTCATAAGGGGGATGGTTTGCATAAAGAGGGCAAGCGTGTTCATGGTTGACAAGGGAGACTACTAAGGTTTTCAATCCAAGTGTGAGCAAAATCTTTGAACCTTATTTATTTCTTTTATATATGTGAACACAATTAAAGGTTTAGAATACATTCTAATATCTCTTGGACGTCCTCTATTAGTAGGAAAACATTTTAATATGTTGTGATTCATAAAATCAAATCAGCTTCTAATATGGGCAAACAAAAACAAAGCTGTGGAATGTTTCTTATTTCCCTTGGATTCTCTCCCTTTTTAGCTCCACATATAAGCATGAGGCAAGTTTCTATTTTTTGATTTTTTTTACGTGAAAGAATCTTTCTATATCTCTTTAAATTAGCCACTCTCATTAAACTTCTATCTTGGGTTTGTCACATGTCTGCCCATACACACACACTTATGAGACATGTTATATGTAACCTTAGTATACATGATCATTTATCTTGGCACATGGAATTATTCTTCATGGTTTCTATAGGTGTGGCAATATCTTGATCATTTACATGGCACATGGGATCATTCTTCATGGTTTCAAATAATGGACACGTCCCATGGAGCTTAGGGTAGGATAGGGTGCACATGATCATGGTGTTTCACCCATATGACTTGCACATGTCAAGGGTGACCATGACTTCATAGGTTCACAAAAATCAAATAAGAGTTAATATCTCCTTATTTACATGGAAATATGATTTATATCCTATAGTTTTGGAATCACATAAACTTAATGCACATTTTATGGTATAGTTTGGCCCAAGGTGATTTTTTCTCAAAAACTTTTCCTATTTAAGACCCACTGAAGTCACTAGGCAAATGAAAATTCAAATCTTGGCCAATTGTTCTAATTTTTGGATATGTCATTCATTTTGTTAGGTCATGTCATTTCATTTCGTTTCGGGTCATTTCAAACCCCCGAAGTACCATAAATGACAATTCTTTCTAATTTGGACCCTCTGAAGGGCATTTGGCAAATCAAAACCCTAACCTTGACCAATTGTTCTAATTTTTGGATATGTCATTCTTTTTGTTAGTTCATGTTATTCTGTTTCATTTCGGGTCGTTTTGATCCCCTGAAGTACCTTAAATGATAATTCTTTCTACTTTGGACCCCTTAAAGGGTGTTTTGCAAATCAAAACCTTAACCTTAACCAATTGTTCTAATTTTTGGATATATTGTCCTATTAGTTGGTTCATGTTACCTTACTTCATTTCAAGTTGTTTTGGGTCCTTGAAGGTCACCAAATGAGACTTTCGAAAACCTGTCAAATTTAGCCTTGAAATGAACCTGATTTCATTTTACACCCAATTTTACTAAATTAATCTTGAATTTTATTTAATTAAATACGGAGTTTTCAAGGCCTTACAACCTACCCTCCTTAGAAAAATTTTGTCCTCGAATTTTGTACATAACTAAGGACTTCTAGTAAATAGGTGTGGATATTTGGTTTTCGTCACGCTTTTGAGTTCCTAGGTAGCTTCTTTCACCCCGTAATGTTTTCACAGTACCTTCACTAATGAGATATCCTTTGTTTGCAGACTCTATACTTTATGGTCAAGGATTCTGATTGGTATTTCCTCATAAGTAGCATCACCTTGAAAATTCACTTCTCCTAGTGAATGATGTGAGAGGGGTCAGGTTCGTTCTTTCTTGCATTTCCTTTAATGTCTAAAACACAAGAGCTCAATATAGACTTTAGCGTCTGGGTAACTCTTTCAAACTTATTGACTTGATTTGTGGATCTGGTTGGCAAAAATTAGCCACTTTAGTGAGATGATCTGCAATTTCCCATACAGTGTTTTCTACCTAAGTCTTAGGGTATCCTCAACATCTAACCTAAGGTCAGTATGCTTATCTTATTCAATTTCCTCTATTAGGCTTGTGAGCCATTCGTCTTACCTTTGTTCACCCTCAATCTAATTGCAAAAGATCTGGTGGGCAAGACATGTTGTAGAGATAGGCTCATTTTTCATTTTAGGGTCATACCCAGCCTAAAGTTCTCAATCTATTTGAAAGTTAAAGTTTTTTTGTCATACCCCACCTCCATCTTAGTGGACTCGACCACACGGCAAGCCTCGGGTTATTACTAACACTTTCTATTTCTAGAATTTCTATTTTGAACCTTCAAAATGTAACAAGAAAGATTCTTAGGGGAATAAATTTCATTTATTAAAAAGAATAGGTACAAAACCTTATCAAAGCTTAAAACTCATAAATGCTAACATATAGTAATTTTAAATAAAGGGCTAATCAAATTCTCCTAATATTTTTTTTTTATACTAGGGCCTCTAAGTTAGGTCTTGATCTTCTTGAGCTTCAACAGCACACACTCTAGCCTGGTTCTGCCCATGACCCTGATTTTGCCCTGGTTGGCATTTTGTCGTTGCTGTTTGCCTTGAGAACAATCATTTTTGACGTCATCCCCGAGTGTTTTGTGGCTAAGGAGCCTGGGCGGGTGCAATTAGGTAGTTTCTTGCTACATGACCTTTCTGCCTTCACACATAGCACAGACCCTGCTTCCTTGCTTATTCTTTTAGTTCATCTTTATTTTTCCCCTGTTTCTGGGTCTGTGTTGCCTTCCTACCACTCTTATTTTTTTCTTCTGGGCCTTTGGGTTCTCTATCTCATTACTAAGCCTCTTGTTCTTTCCTCTCAGCCTCTGTTCTAAGTTGAGTTCATGCTCTAGGATCCTTATATGTCTTTAAGCTTAGGTCATAATAACTTAGCGAATCTCAATCTTGAGACCTTGAGTAAACCTATTAGCCTTCATCCTCTCCTCCCAGATTAATTCCTGAGAGAACTTGGCTAGCTCAATAAATTTCTTCTCATATTCAGTTAAGGTGAGATCTCTTTGATTGAGTCTTACAAAGTCTTCCTGTAGCTTTCTTAGGGTAGCCTTCGAGAAGAACTTGTCATAGAAAATTTTCTTGAATTCTTCCCAGTTCATCTTCTCAACGTTTGTGTCAAGGTCCATCCTCATTATACACCACCAACTTCTGGTTGCTTTCTCGAAATGATGTGTGGTCATTGCCACCCTTCTTGAACCCGTTAGTATTCGTTCCATCAAATGTTCGTACTATCATGACTCTAGATTCAATTTCTAGGTTTTCGATCCATTTAGTGGCCTAAAAGTTTTTTTTTCTAGGTTTTTTTCATGCATGGGTATAGGATTTGGTCTCAAAGCAAATAAACAGTACAACATGCATATCATAAAATCATACAATCAAGCTAGCACAGCAAGGTCCAAGCTTCCACCTAAGCTTTCAAGTTCAAATGTCTCATACCACTCTACCCCTTCCACTTGGTTTTTCACCCAAAACAGCACCGCACCCAAACAATTTCATGAATTGCTCGATAACTAAGGTTCACGAGCCCATTATACTCCACCATTTCATACCAGCGAGTATAGAGAAACTCGTTCTACCAGAGTTACCGATCATGCACCATACATGGTCCATCATTCTCTAAGTCCAGGCTTCTTCCATAACTCCAAATTCCTATGCATCCCATACTACATAGAAATCGAAAGATACAGAAGCTTTCCGGTCCTGTGTCCTGATCAAACAATTTTCTATTTTCACACAAGTTTCAGTCTCTAGCTTATGTCCTAAAGATTTATTTTTTTATCCACTGTGCCACCCATAGCTACACTAAATTTCTACCTAAGTATTTCCCCTAGACGTAAGGTTTCATCTAGTTGACTCACAACCTTTGGCTAGCTGAGATACCACCTTTGGCATCTTTTTCGACTTCTATTCAATTCCTTGCCCTAACTTTTTACCTTCTAATTTTCTGTTATAAAAAGTAAAGTTGTTCTTCAACTCAAACTACTCGTACAAGCTGGTGGGACAACCTCCAGATCGGGTGACGAAATCGAAGTCTGCTTAGCAACCATGCTTTCTAGGGCAGGATTACCCCACCTCCCTTTCAATGTTTAGCTTTACTCGAGACAGGCTTACCCACTATCAGTTCAACTTGCAGTCTTTGTTTCCAAACAAAATGTTTTAAAAACAAATAGTTCATTTTTGAAAACACTTTCCAAAATGTTTTTCAATTTCAAAAATAGAAGATAGGGCATTCAAGAATCAATTCAATTCAAAGTGAAACCCTAATTTGAGTTTTTAATTCTAGTCAAACAGCCACTGATTGACTTTCTAATTTTAGCCCAAGGCATTCAAGATTCAATTCAATTCAAAGTGAAATTATAATTTGAGTTTCTAATTCTAGTCAAACAGCCACTGATTGACTTTTTCATTCTAGCCCAAGGCACTTAAAGCCTAGGCTCTGATACCACCTTTGGTATTAAAGGAATGCCTAGGCTCTAATACCACCTTTGTAAAACTCCAACCCCCTAGAGACAGGTTTAAGCTCAACCACAAGACAGGTTGGGTCCTATGTTACATTTACAAGTACACAACTTTCATCTCAATTCCTTTATTATAACACAGTTTAATTAATTCAAAATAAAATAAAAAAAATACATTATTGAATTCATATAATCAAAAGAAAGAGTACGTAACTCTAAAATTTAAAACAAAAATTCAGCGGAAGTCTTTATTCAAAATTTGGGCAATATGCCCTTACATAGAAACTTTTTAAAAATAGATTTTCTAATTCCTTAGCAAGCTTGATCATGCATTTCAATTTCTTGAAAAATAAAAGGAAGGGTGAGCACATAGCCTAGTGGATCATTCATTAAACAACTAAGTTAGTATTTCAAATCAATAACACATCTAAATTCAAACACTTTCATGTATTAAGTGATTCAAGCAACTTTTTGGTTGTAGTTGACGTAAAGACTGGAAGGGGTTCTACTCCCTTAATGTTCTTAATTTAGATACCCCTCATTAGGGTGAAAAGACATTTCTTTGTCACTTTCTATTGGATGCCACATACCAAGTATCCCTTAGTTGTGTCAGGCAACCACACACTCCAAGCATATGTTAAGAACACCCATAGCATCCATACGAGTTACTATGACAGTACGTGGTTCTTATCTTCAATTTCTTATATTTAAGAATCACATAATGATAAAAGAAATTCAAAATGTAAATATCATAATTTTAAACAACCAAGAAAGCATGTAAACATTACATAGCATGCTTGAAACATTAAATTAAATCCTAAACATGGATTCTAAGCATGACATGCTCTCATGAGTGATTAAAACATAAAAACATGCTAAACTAAAATTAAAGTATGATTAAATATGTTGAAAATAAAATAAAACATGCTAAAAACTAGAATTGAAACAAGCATGAACATGCTAGAAATTTGAAAGAGCCAAGTAGAAGTTCAAGAAATTCCCTCCACCTTAATCGGAGTTTCTTGGAAGAATCCAGCAGAGGTTCCCCTTATCTACCACTTTTAAAACTTCAAGGTCTTCTAATTTCTAACAAAACTACTTCAACAACTCTCTAAAATTCTAAAATAAGAACTTCTCACACAATAAAGAAAAGAGAGTGAGAAGGGGTGCAAAGAAGAAGGTAAGAACAAGCAAAGAGGGAAGTGTCAACTCTTTGCTTTAAGATGAGATGAATGTGAGTAAGAAGGGGTATTTATAGGTGTTCATGGGCGCAAAGGGGGCATCTAGGGCCGCTCACCACGTTTGTACATGTTTCCAAACTCATAAGGGGATGGTTTGCATAAAGACGGCAAGTGTGCTCATTGTTGGCAAGGGGGACCACTAAGGTTTTCAATCCAAGTGTTACTAAAATCTTTGAACCTTATTTGTTTTTTTTTATGTATGTGAACACAATTAAAGGTTTAGAATACATTCTAATCTCTCCTGGACATCCTCTATTGGTAGGGAAAGATTCTAATATGTTATTATTCATAAAATCAAATAAGTTTCTAATATGGGCACACAAAAACAAAGCTTTGGAATGTTTCTTATTTCCCTTTGATTCTCTCCCTTTTTGGCTCCACATGTGAGCATGAGGCAAGTTTCTATTTTCTGATTTTTTTTCTAGGTAAAGAAATCTTTCTATATCTCTTTAAATTAGTCACTCTCATTAAACTTCTATCTTAGGTTTGTCACATGTGTGCCCACATACACACTTATGAGACATTTTATATCTAACCTTAGTACACATGATCATTTGTCTTGGCACATGGAATCATTCTTCATGGTTTCTATAGGTGTGAGCATACTTGATTATTTACATGGCACATGGGATCATTCTTCATGGTTTCAAATAATGGACACGTCCCATGGAGCTTAAGGTAATGTAGGGTGCACATGATCATGGTGTTCCACCTATGTGACTTGCACATGTTAAGGGTGGCCATGACTTCATGGGTTCACATAGTTTTGGAATCACATGAACCTAATGCACATTTTAAGGTATGGTTTGGCTCAAGGTGATTTTCCCTCAAATATTTTCCTTACTTAAGACTCACTGAGGTCACTAGGTAAATGAAAATCCAAATCTTGGCCAATTGTTCTGATTTTCGGATATGTCATTCATTTTGTTAGTTCATGTCATTTCATTTCGTTTCGAGTCATTTCAATCCCCCAAAGTACCCTAAATGACAATTCTTTCTAATTTAGACCCTCTGGTAAATGAAAAGCCTAACCTCAACTAATTGTTCTAATTTTTGGATATGTCATTCATTTTGTTAGTTTATGTTATTCCATTTTATTTTGGATAATTTTGATCCCCTGAAGTACCCTAAATGACAATTATTTCTACTTTGGACCCCCTGAAGGGCGTTAGGCAAATGAAAACCTTAACCTCAACCAATTGTTCTAATTTTTGGATATGTTGTCCCATTAGTTGGTTCATGTCACATTACTTCGTTTCAAGTTGTTTTAGGTCCCTAAAGGTCACTAAATGAGACTTTTGAAAACTTGTCGAATTTGGCCTTGAAATGAGCCTCATTTCATTTTGTACCTAATTTTACTAAATTAATCTTGAATTTCAATTAATTAAATACAGAGTTTTCAAGGTATTACATCAAAACATAAGGAGTATACATTAACCCAAGGATAAATGGATAAAACTGCCTAACATTAGTCAATTAAAAGCCATAACGTATAATGTCATGTTGTCCATTATATCAATGAATAGTGTTGGATCTTTCTCCAATAGAGAAATAAAGCACCACCACTTCTTTCCTGAGGTATTATTGGAATAGGATTTGTTCAAGATGGTCATTATATGAAAGTAACCACAAATCTCAAGGACTTGTAAAACTAGTTTAATATGTATATTTGATGTAAAATAGTTATTGTCTCCTCAAATGTTGTTTAGGCCAAATTCCCCACTTCTACTGATTTGGCCTAAGAGGGATGCATTTAATGTAATACCCTGAAAATCCTTTACTTAATGAAATAAGAAATTCAATAGCTATTGAATGAAATTTGGGTGAGAAATGAAATTGGATCCATTTCATGGCCAAACATAACATAACCAAAATCTTCATTTAGTGACCCTTAGGACCTCAGAATGACCTAAAATTTCATGACATGACCTGAACTAATCAACTAGACAACATATCAAAAAATCAGAGCAATTGGCCAAGAATTAAGATTTCATTTGCCTAGTATCCTTCAATGGGGTTAGAAAAGTAAATGAAATAAAAATCACCCTAGTCAAAAAATGGTTTGGAAATATGTATTAGTCTATTATGAACACAAAAATAAAGATTAAAGTCCTCAATTCTTATTATATAATGAGATATGAATTTTTATTAAATTCATGTAGAACCATGAATGCAGGACTACCCACAAATGATCAAGTGCACCCATTGTCTATACACCCCAAAACTGGCTCATGTGTGTGTGTATGAGTGTGCACACATATGAAGGAACCTAATTAGAAGTTTCTAAAGTTTAATCCATGCTCACAAGGGGAACCCTAGCCGTCACACACAAAGAAAAAACCAAGGAAATAAGACCAAGAAAGTTTCCTAAACTTAAAAATACACTATCTTGGAGCCAACCATGTAGATTACCATCATATCCTTGAACACCAAACCCTAGCTATCATATGCAAACCATCCCCTTGATTTTGGAATGTTTTTGGATTGCCCTAGCTGCCCAAGATGCTCCATTGTGCTCTTGAAAATCTATATAAAACCTTTTGTGTTCACTTCTTCTTCATCCCAAAACAAAGAATTGACACTTCCCTCTTTGCTTGTTCTAGCCCTCTTCTTGGCAACTCAATTCCCTTTCTTGTGTTCTTGAGTAATTTTCAAAGACAACTTAGGATTTTAAATTTCTTTTACATTCTTAAAGTTGCTGGTTGTTTTTGAAGTGCATAGAAGAAAGGAACCTCTACCAGATTTTCTACAAATAAGCAACTAAGGTGGATGTGATTTCTTACACTTCTACTTTACTAGTTTGAGTTTCTAGCATGTTCATGCATCCTTTATTTTTAGTTTAGTATGTTTATTTTCAGTTTCCTACATGTTTGATCATGATTTAGATTTTGATTATCATGTATGCATGTTTTAAGTATTCATGACACAATTCCATGCCTAGTTTTCATGCTTAGGTTTAATTTGAATTGTGAAGCATGTTATGTATTATTTTCATGCTTTTTGAATGTTTTATTCTTAATTTTACTATTCTGATTTTGGATTCATGAATATGTGAGAATTAAGTTTAAGACTTTGAAGTTTATGAACCACATACTGTTATAGTAATCTAAGTGATGTTATAGGTGTTCTTTACATGCATTAAGTTTAAGACTTTGAAGTTATACCCATCATCACTACGTGTGGATGGGTATAACCCAAAATACTTGGAATGTGGACATGGAATCCTTATTTCAATGGAATATGACAAGATGAATTGTCTTTCCATCCAAGAGTAGAGCATTTTGATAAGAACATCAAGGGATGAGAAACCTTTTCAGACTTAATGTTAACAATAACCAAAGATGTTATTTAAATTGTCTAATTGTTTATAAGTATTTGAATTTGGGTGTGCTTTTGATTTGAATTAGTAACTTAGTTGTTTATGGAATGATCCATTGGGCTATGCGATCACCCCTTCCCCTCCTATTTTTAAGGAAATTGAATCATGAAGACGTTGAGTATTTGATAGGATTTTAAATTTGAAAAGTTTATATGTAAGGGCATGTTGCCCAAGTTTTGATTATTTAAATTAAAACTTCCACTAAATTTATTTTTTAATTTGAAACATGTACTCTTTTGTTATTTGAAAATTCAAGTATGTACTTCTTGTGTACACACACACATGTACATGGTTGGGTCAATTTTGGCTTAAGTGGGTGAGGGTGTACACAATCAAGTGGGGGGTGTATATAGAATCATGTCTCATGGTTTCGAGACCATTTAAAATGTCTACTAATGTGGGTGTACTGAATCATTTGCATGGGACATGAGATCACATCCCATGGAGCTTTAGGTAGGGTAAGGGTACACATGATCATGGTGTTCCACCTATATGACTTGCACATGCTTAGGGTGGCCATGACTTCATGGGTTTATAAAAATCAAATAAAAATTAATATCTCCTTATTTATAAGGAATTGTGATTTATAACCTATAGTTTTGGAATCACATGAAAAAAATTAAGAATTTCAATATATGGCTTGGCCAAATTTAGTTTTCATTTGCTTTCCTTATTTAGAACCCACTGAAGGCACTATGAAATGAAAATCCAAATCTTGGCCAATTCTCCTAATTTTTGGACATGTTGTTTATTTTGTTAGTTCATGTCATCTCATTTTGTTTTGGGTTATTTCGATTCCCCGAAGTACTCTAAATGTCAATTTTTTCTAATTTGGATCCCCTGAAAGGTGTTTGGCAAATGAAAACTCTAATCTAGACAAATTGTTCTAATTTTTTGGATATGTCTAATCTTGAAAAATTGTTCTAATTTTTTGGATATGTTGTCCAATTAGTTGGTTTACGTCACCTTACTTTGTTTTAGGGTATTTTGGGTCCCTAAGGGTCACCAAATGAGACTTTTGGAAACCTGTCAAATTTAGCTCTGAAATGTAATACCCCAAAATTTTGTCAAAGATAAATAAGTTTGAGGAAAATAAATAAAATAAGTCAAATAGATTAATTTCAAAGATTTTAAGAAATTTTGGGTGCAAATGGTGGGTTGGCACATGAAAAATAATT
>JAJIYU010005248.1:0-22744 GCA_030144865.1 Tinospora cordifolia
TTTTATTTTTCATGTGCCAACCCACCATTTGCA
Source organism: Tinospora cordifolia (assembly GCA_030144865.1). Classification (NCBI taxonomy): domain Eukaryota; kingdom Viridiplantae; phylum Streptophyta; class Magnoliopsida; order Ranunculales; family Menispermaceae; genus Tinospora; species Tinospora cordifolia. The sequence continues at coordinate 34 of JAJIYU010005248.1, forward strand.
CCCAAAATTTCTTAAAATCTTTGAAATTAATTTATTTGACTTATTTTATTTATTTTAAATTATTTGACAAAATTCTAGAGTATTACACATAAATGTATGGCCACCCCTAAACATGTGCAAACATGGGTGGAACACCATGATCATGTACACCCTCACCCTACTCAACCTCAATGGGACGTTTCCCTTATTTAAAATCATGTAGAATGATCCCATGTGCTATGCAAATGATCAAGTATACCATACCTATGAGACGTTTCACCTTGTATAGAAACTATTAAGAATAATCTCATGTACACACAAACATTTATCATGTACGCCATGCCCCACTTAGGCAAAATCGACACATATATGTGTATGTGTGTGTGTGTGTGCACACATGTGAATAACCTAATTAGAAGTTTCCCAAAGTCTAGTTTATGCTCACAAGAAACCCTAGCTGTCACACACAAAGAAGAAACCAAACTCAAAAATAAGAAAGTTCCCTAAACCTAAATATACACAAATCTTGATGCCACAAGGGAGAGTTACCATCATATCCCTAATACAAAACCCTAGTTGTTACCTTGGTGCTCACATGCAAATTGTCCCCTTTGATTTTGGAATGTTGCCCAACTTACAAAACCCTAGCCCTCACCTTGGTGCTCACATTAGTTGCCCAAACCGTCCCCTAAGTCCTCCTGAAAATCTATATGAAACCCCTTTGTGCACACTTCTTCTCCATCCCAAAGTAAGAGTTGACATTTTCCTTTTAGCTTGTTCTAGATTTCTTCTTGGCAAGCCTTTTGTTCTTAAGTGATCTTGAAGTATTCTTGAGTGTTTGAGTGTTTGATTAAGTATTTTTGCATTGTCTTTGAAGTGCTAGAAGTGTTGAAGAAAGGAACCTCTGCTAAAATTTTGAGAAAAGCTTCATTAGGTGGATGAGATTTCCTACACTTCTACTTTCCTAATTTGAGTTTTTAGCATGTTCATGCATCTTTTATTTTTAGTTTAGCACTTTTATTTTCAGTTTTCAACATGTTTGATCATGATTTAAATTTAGATTATCATGTATGCATGTTTTAGGTATTCATGATACCATGCCATGCCTAGCAGCACCTTTAGGTTTGATTTGAATTATGAAACACGTTATGTATTGTTTTCATGCTTTATTCTTAATTTTATTATTTTAATTTTTTTATTCATGAATATGTTTGAATTAAGTTTAAGACATTGAAGTTTATGAACTACATACTATCATAGTCATCTAAGTAATGTTATGGTGTTCTTTACATATACTTAGTGGATATGGGGCTCATCACTAAGTGTGGATGGATATAACCCAAAATACTTAGAATATGGATATGAAATTCTTATTCCAATAGAATATGACAAGATGAATTGTCTTTTCATCCAAGAATGGACTACTTTGATAAGAATATTAAGGGATTAAAACCCCTTTTAGTCTTAATGTCAATAATAACCACAGATATTGTTTGATCCACTGGGCTATATGCTCACCCCTTCCTCTCATATTTTTTAGGAAATTAAATCATGAAGACTACTAAAAATTAGATAAGGGTTTAAATTTAAAAACTCATATGTAAGGGCATGCTGTCCAAATTTTGATTATTTAAATTAAAACTTTCGCTGAATTTAGTTTTAATTTGAGTTATGTTTTTTTTTAGTTATTTGAAATTCAAGTATGTATTTCTCTATTATTTTATTGAATGAATAAAGATTAAATATTTATTTTATCTCCCTTGTAATAGTCTTATTAAATTGTTTGAGTTGTGTGCTCATTATGAATTAATAAGACTTAAGATAATTGAAATAGTATATGATGCAAGTTGTGTACTTGTAAATGTAATACTGGCCCAACCCGCCTTGTGGTTAAGTCCAATTGAAAGTCTCGAGGGTCGGGGTGTTACAAATGCTATATTAGATAAGAATCATTAGAGTATGATTTAAGAATGTTAGAAACAGCATGATCATAAAAAATAATGTATTGAATCTAAATCTTTAAGGTTGAAGGCTCAAAGAAGCTTGAAATAGCACCACAAGGACAAGAAGGAACTAAAGCTATAATGTAGAGATGATTTTCAGATTTTAACTTATTATTTTGATTTAAATATTATATGCATGTATGCTTGCTTAGTCTAGGAACATGCTTTGAATCTACATGATATGCTTGAATATGCATGCTCTACACATTGTACTTTGAATTGTATGATCATGTTATGCCTTGAATATGCATGCTTAGATTTGAATGTACGTTGATGTTACATTGATGAACAATTAGCAGCCCTAAGATTGATACGAATGATGATTACCACACTCACATGCTTCTACATCTGATTTAGTCTGTGGAACACCCCGCCTCCCATCCTTGGGCCCATGTCATCTGACAATGTTTTCTTTCCTTAGGACACCCAAGAGGTGAGCCTGTGTCACATTATCTCTTTCTTTAATCTTCTCAAATCCTTGGGGCTTCTTGAGTAACATTAACTCATGAACATATTTCATAAAAAATATTGAGAAACATTTAAATAAAACATTTCAATTTCATTAATCAATTCAAAATTGAAAGAGTACATGGCCTTTGTGTTTATTACAGCAAAAATAACTTTAAAGCTTAAGTAAAGTAAATTAGGCCAACATGCCCTACAATTTAATAAAATCTTTAATAAAATAATCTAAGTGACTTTCATGTAGCCTTGATTTATTAATTCCTTGAAAGATTAGAAAAGGAGGGGTGAGCTCAAAGCCCAGTGAATCATTCCAAATATTTAAACCATTATTACAACAAATAAGACATACATATCAAGCATTTTCAAATGTTACATGATTCAAACAGTTTATTGTTCACATTTGCAGTTAAGACCGAAAGGGGTTCACCCTCTGTGTTTTGAGTTTAGGGAGAGAGATAATTCTAGAAACTCAAACCCTCACTAGTGAAGTTGGTATCACTCTGGAAGCCTAGTTCACTCTGGGGTCAATCTTGATGCCCAGTTTAAAATCAAAGGTCTGGCACGTCGAGTCTAGGTTTTGGAACACACAAGAAGAAATCCTTCTTCGTGTTGGTACGTGGTTATAATCTTGATTAATCTTTTGTTAAGTGTGAAACATAACAATCATGTATGTATACTAGGTATAAACAGGAATTAAACATGAGGCATAGGGCATATCATTACATAACATACATCTTTGTTTATGCCAAACCTAAGCATGTGAATTCTAGGCATGGTATATATGATCAATTCAAAATAGAGCATGCATATTCAAGCATAATCACACAGAACATCTTATTGAAATCAAAATAATAAATTAAAATCTGAAATTCATCTCTGCCTTAATACACTTATTCCATTGATCTCGAAAATCCAAGCCTTTTGATCCTTCAACTTTGAAATTCAAGACTAGTGGGTTATTGCCATATTTCTAACATTCTTGAATCATAAACTAATGTACCCTTACCCTATAGGGTTTATATTATTCAAAGCAATCACCCTAGATATGCCTAAACATGGTCTTAGGTTTGTGTACTGCAGTAGGGAAAGCCATTACTGCGATAATTAGTGTGCAGAGATGAAAAAAAAAAGGATTTGCAGTTGCATTACCATGATAGGCTACCATGGTAATCAGGTGTATAGGTGCATTACTGCGGTAGGTTGCCGCGGTAACCATGGAGCAATTTTTCTAGGTTTTGTTCTACTATTGTGGTAATAAATCGCACTACTGCAGTAATCTGCATATGACTGGTTTTCTGGGTTGGATTTTCACCTTTCTTAGCTCCCCTACAGCCATGACACCCTACTATTTGATTTCTAGGTTATGAAACATGAAACTGAGACTGAGATAGGGTGGTTATACCTCTGTTGAATCTTCAAACCTCTCTAGTTGATTAACACACTTGCTTAGCACAGGATTTGTAATGCAAACTCTGGATCTCTCCTTCCTACAACTCTATTGACTGTGTAGAATAGCTAGGGATGAAAAGGGATGCTTAGACACTACTAGGAGAGAAAGAAGACACCTGGTTCGTTTTTGCTGCGATGAGGAAAATGGGTGCCTGTAACACCTAGATTTTTTGAGAAAATTTTAAGTATTTAAATCGAATGAAAATTAGATGAAATTATTCGAATAAAATAATTCTCGAGAAAACTATATAGAAAATTTGTGAGATTCAATTATGAAATAATATCACAAAAATTTATACGAAATTTAATTTAAATGAAATATTAATCCTTGGTAATTTTAATGATATAAAATAGGAATAAGGAAAAAAAACAGAAATGAGAGATTTATCTGCAAGTTTATTTAATATATTAAACTATATGCTAGTTTGCTAGAAAATTAGTAAGTCAATATAATACAAAAAAAATGAAATATGTATACATAAAAATACCTTGTGACATTTCAACACACATTTCTTTATAGTTATTAAAAACGCAAGAATTTAACAAATTTATATAGCAATTTTACATAGAATATTTTAGCAAAGGAAAGAAATAGAAAGTGCGAACCTTAATCTAGGTGCGGTGTGAAACCCTAATCTGTGTGTTGCATGCCGATCCATGTGTGCGCAATAGAAATTGAAAAGTTTCTTCTTAGTCGAGCACCTAAACCTGCCAAATCTTGACCCCCAAAACTCTATATAAAAGCCCCTAGTGCTCACATTCTCTTCACTCTAACAAGAATTGACAAGTCCTTCTTGCTCTCTCTGCCTTTCTCTTGGCATCTTTCTTTCTCTCTCTCTCTCTCTCTCTCTCTCTCTCTCTCTCTCTTTTCTTAAGTTGTTCTAAACAACAGCAGGGGCAGAGGTAATGGAGTGCTACAAAAATTTTGATTTACAAGTTGGAAAAATCTGAAAGATATTCAACTAAGGCTTCAGAAGAATAATACTGCTAAGTTGGAGACGATTTCTATTTTTTACTTCATTATTTTAATTTAATGAGGCTTGCATGTGTGCTTGTATTTTGAAGATGAACATGATGTGTGTATGATATATTTAATTTTATATGCCATGAATGTGTATTATACATGCTTAGAACAATGATGCATCATCTTTATATTAATGTTAATTATGTAACCATGCTCTGAATTACTGTTGAATGATTACTACTAAGCTAATATCTTATGCCTGATTTAATCCAAATATTGTGTGATTTGTCGCAAAAAAAGAGATTAATAAAAATCTTAAGCACATACTGGCACAGTGAGGGTAACCATTGTGGGTATTTCTCAACTTGAGGAAGGTCTTGTTGAGAGGGGCTGGTAGTCAAGTGAAGACTTTACCCCTAAGATAGAGTTTCAAATCAACATTATCTTTTGAACCTAATTGAGGATACTGAGGAAAAAGTCATTTCAGTCTTAATGTCAATTATAAACAAAAAATTTGTTTGAATCGCCTAATATATGAAAGTGTTTTGACATGCTTGTTTGTTAGGTTGAAATAATGATTTAAATATTTAGAATGATCCATTGGGCTTCAAGCTCACCCTTGTATTCTAACATTTTAGGAAACTAAAAGAATGAGACTGCGAGATGGTTTTAAACTCAAAGATTCTTTTTAAACTTCATAAAGTGTTTAAGATGGGCATGTTGGCCCTAAGTCTTTTCATATAAACTTTTTAAATCATTTGTACAATTTTAAAGTTATTTCTGCTGTAACAAATATGAAGTTTTGTAACTCTTGAATATTTTATATCAATAAATGATATTAAGTTATTTTGAATTTCGCATTCAAATAAATGATGTTGAAGTTGATTATAGATCAATGATTTTCAGTTGTGTTTTATGAAATATACTTCATGAGTTGAGTACTCAGGGAATCCTATAGAATTTGGGACACAAAAAGAAAGAATTAATATGACATGCGCCGTCTCCCCTCAAGTGTCCCAAGGGAGCTTCTCAAGAAATGAGTGAACGACGATAGCTTGCCAAAGCATCGAAGAACGACACATGTGGAGCCCAATACAGGGAGGCGGGGTGTTACAAAGGTGGTATCAGAGCTAAGGCTATAGCTCACTGGGAAAAAAGTGATTACTTCGATACCAAACGTGGTATTAGAGCTTAAGCTTTAGATGCTTCGGGTAGGAATTAGAAAGAGTTGACTCAATCGGGTAAGATCTTTACTTGAGTTAAATTTAGAATGCCCTACTTTTTATTTTGAAATTGAAAATTATTTTTGGAAAGTTGTTTTTCAAAAAAGAACTATATGTTTTCAAAAGGTTTTGTCTGGAAACAAAGATTACAAGTTGAGCCGATAGTGGGTAAGCCTTGTCCTGAGTAAAGCTATACATTAAAAGGGAGATGGGTTATCCCTTACGAGAAAGTGCGGTTATTTAAGCAGACTTTAGTTTCGTCGCTTGATTTGGATGTTGTCCCACCATCTCATATAAGTAGTTAGAGTTGAAGAACATACTTATTTTCCTACAAGAGAATTAGAAGGTGAAAATTAAGGGCAAATCAAATTTACTAAAGTACAAAGGTAGTGTCAGGAGTGGTACAAGAACTAGATAAGGGTTAAACCCTTCATCCAAAAATTGAGACCTTAGGTCTAGGAAAATGACCTTAGATAGAAACTTGAGTGTGGTCAAGGGTGACACAGTGGATCATAAATAGAAAAGTTTAGGACATAGGTTACAAACTGAAAATGTGTGAAAATGAAACACTTGATTGGTTAGGACACAAAATTGGGAGGATCCTGTATCTCTAGTTTCTATGTGGTATGGACGCATAGGACGTCGGGGGTATGGAGGAATCCTGGACTCAGAGAATGATGGGCCATGTTAGATGAATGATCTGTAACTTTGGAAGAGCTTGTTTCCCTATGCATGGTTGGATGAGATGGTCATGTATAGTGGGGCTTGAGAGACCTTAGTTGCCAGGACATTTGTGAAATTATTTGGGTGTAGTGAGATTTCTAAGTGGAAGCCTGTGTTGATGGGCAAGGGTTGTATGAGACTCTCAAACTCGAAGGCACAGATGGAAGCTTGGAATTTTGTTATGCTAGCGTGAACTTGTATGATTGTATGATTGCTTGATTATTTGAATGCATGCTTTAATATCTGAATTTCATAAATATGTATATCACATGTAATGTGATCATGAAACCAAATCCTATACCCAACAACACTAGAGGGCCTTAAAACCCTCAAATAAAACTTAGAAGAATAAAATGATAGGCTACTGAACAAATCGAAAACCTAGAGACATGAATCTAGAGTCATGATAGCACGAATGAAACAAAAACTTGAGGAGATAAATGCAAAAGATGACTATTTTAGTAAGACTGGAAAAATAGTTTGTATCTCGAGAATAAGGAAAGATGGGTTGTATACTCCAAATTCATGTTCTCTCTGAGACTTCTTGTGATGCTTTATAAAATAGCTTTTGACTTGCAGATAAGGAGGTAAACCAAGAAAACATGATTAAACCAAGAAAACATGATGAGGGCGAAAAACACCGATGCATCTAATCAGAAAAACCAAGGGGCAATTGTGGCACCGGCAGCTCCCCCAGAAATTCTATCGTTAGAGGTAATGGCAGAAATCATTCGACAAGTAGTTGAGCAAGTGATGAGCACTCTAACCCCAATGTAGCCATAGCCCGAGATTCAGGATCATCAGGTGTCATCACCAAATGAACTAAAAGTGGAAATCAAGAGGCTGGTCATTCCTTTGAGGCTAACTACATCCAAGGGGAGGATAGTTATGGTTAAATCAATCAAAAAGGACATTAGCTTCAAGCGATCTCCAAAGAATCGATGCAAGGGATCACAAGAGATGGAGAATGAAAATGAGAAACAAAATTCCTAGATACGACCCAATCGTATGGAGTGGAAGCAACTGGCCAAGCAACAAGAGTTATGTTACTATTGTGGCCAACAAGGACATAAAACAAAGATTTATCCTACTAAGACTCAAGTTCCTCAAGTACTACCCAACGATGCTAAAGAGGAGCAAAAGAAAAAGATGAAATGATTGGGACTATGCCACCTGTGCTAGCAAAGGGGACACATAGCAAAGAATTGCCCTACAGGACATGCTCGAGCTCCTCAATAGCAACAATCACGGAGCCAGAATCTGGCTAGAGTGTTTACTATTGTTGACATTCCCGAAGATCCATCCCTCAATAACGACATTAGCAGTATGTTAGATACACGATTAGGTTAAAATTTATTTTTGAAGTGTAGGTTGGATGTAATACCCAAATTTTAACGGAATGATCGAATGATTGAATTTAAGAATTTGAATAAAATACAATTTTTAGTGCAAAAGATGTGTTTCCAAGTGATATATCAAAGCTATCACCAGATATAGAAATATAATCCAAGACCAAAGTTCACATTGGAACTAATTCCTTAGCTGTTGCACTACCAAAGAACACCAATAGAATTGATTAAGTTGGAGATTTTATTGAAAGAACTCCGAGACAGAGAATTCAACAAACTAAGTGAATCACCTACCCTAGCGTCAAACATACCTTAGGTAGCCCTTAGAACACAGGACGAACATGGATGTTAGTTGGTTTAACCAATAGCATTCATAGATCTAAGGAACAAGGTAGTTAAGCAATACCTTGACCATTTCAAAGTGGTTTTGTGTATGACTCCTTGACTTAATCTAAGTTTAAAACTGACTATGTAGTTTACTAGAAGTATGTGAAAAAAAAATCCTAAGTGAACAAGTACAAACGTCCTGGTAGACCCTGAAAGGATAGATCCAAAACCAAGATAGTTTCTTAGGCTAAACTAGATACCACAGAGAATTCATCTAAGATTTGTTGAACCCACAATAAGACCAATTAGAACAAATAAGTACAAATTTTGAGGATAAAATTCCTTTAAGGGAAGCAGGTTGTAACACCTAGAATTTTTGAGAAAAATCTTAAGTATTTAAATCGAAATGGAAATTAGAAGAAATTATTCGAATAAAATAATTTTCGAGAAAACTATGTAGAAATGTCGTGAAATTCAATTATCAAATAATATCCCAAAAATTTGTACGAAATTTGATTTAAATGAAGTAATAATCCTTGGTAATTTTAATGATATAAAATAGGAATAAGAAAAAAAAATTGAAATGGGAGATTTATCAGCAAGTTTATTTCATATATTTTACTATATGCTAGTTTGCTAGAAAATTAGTATGTCCGTATTATACAAAAAAAAAGAAATATGTATATATAAAAATACCTTGCAACATTTCAACACACATTTATTTATAATTATTAAAAACGCAAGAATTTAGCAAGCTTATATAGAATATTTTAGCAAGGGAAAGAATTAGAAAGTGCAAACTGTAACCCATGTGCTGCATGCCGATCCATGTGCGCACAATAGAAATTGGAAAGTTTCCTCTTGGTTGAGCACCTAAACCTGCCAAATCTTGATCCCCAAAACTCTATATAAAGGCCCCTAGTGCTCACATTCTCTTCACTTTAGCAAGAACTGACAAGTACTTTTTGCTCTCTCTACCTCTCTCTTGGCATCTCTCTCTCTCTCTCTCTCTCTCTCTCTCTCTCTTTTCTTAAGTTGTTCTAAACAGTAGTTGGGGGTTGAGGTAACGGAGTGCTGTAGAAATTTTGGTTTACCAGTTGGAGAAATCTGAAAGAGATTCAACTGAGGCTTTAGAAGAATAATACTGCTAAGGTGGAGATGTTTTCTATCTTTACTTCATTATTTTAATTTTAATGAGGCTTGCATGTGTGCTTGTATATTGAAGATGAACATGATGTGCATATGATATATTTAATTTAATAAGCCATGAATATGCATGATTATACATGCTTAGAAAAATGATGCATGATCTTTATATTAACATGGATTATGTAACCATGCTCTGGATTAATGTTGACTGATTACTACTAAGCTAGATATTGTATGCTTGATTTAATCTGAATATTGTGTGATTTGTCACAAAAAAAAGAGATTAATAAAAATCTTAACCACATGTCGATGCAGTGAGGGTAATCGCAGTGGGTATTTCCCAACCTGAGGAGGGTCTTGCTAAGAGGGGTTGGTAGTCAAGTGAAGACTTCACCCCTAAGATGGGGTTCCGAGTGAACATTATCTGTCGAACCTAATTGGGGATACCAAGGAAAAAGTCATTTCGGTCTTAATGTCGATTATGAACATGAATTTGTTTGAATTGCCTAATAACGAAAGTGTTTTGACATGCTTGTTTGTTAGGTTGAAATAATGATTTAAATATTTAGAATGATCCACTGGGCTTCAAGCTTATCCTCCTATTCTAACATTTCAGGAAACTAAAAGAACGAGATTGCGAGATGGTTTTAAACTCAAAGATTCCCTTTTAAACTTCATAAAGTGTTCAATGTGGGCATGTTGGCCCTAAGTCTTTTCTTGTAGACTTTTTAAATCTTATGTACAATTTTAAAGTTATTTTTGCTGTAACAAATATGAAGTTTTGTAACTCTTAAATATTTTATATCAATGAATGATATTCAGTTATTTTAAATTTCACATTGAAATGAATGATGTCGAAGTCAATTATATATCAATGGTTTTCAATTGTGCTTTATGAAATATATTTTACTTAAGGAGTCCTATAGAATTTGGGATACAGAAAGAAAGAAATAATTAATGTGACATGTGTCGTCTCCCCTCTGGTGGCCCAAGAGAGGTCCTCAAGAAATGCGCACGCGACAATTGAGTGCCTATAACACCTTGACCCCCGTATCTTTTCTATGAGTGTTTGGACTTAACCACTGTTGAAATAGTGGTCTAAATCACAAGGTGGGCCGAGCCTAGTGTTACTTTACAAGTGACACATACTTGACTTTCTGTTTTTATTATCCCATGCCTTAATGCAAAATAAGAGTACATAACCCAACAAGGCCACATTAGAAGGGATAACAAAGATTCTAAATTTTTATTAATTTTTATTGAATCATAAAAATTTCATAACTTTCAAATTAAAATGGTTATAGCAGAATTTATAACAAAACTGGGCAAACATGCCCTACATAGAAATTTTCAAATAAAATCAAAGATGTCCCAAGCCCTTGCATATTCAATTTTTTGAAAAATGTTAAAGAAAGGGTGAGCATTAAACTCAGTGGATCTTAGATACCCATTTTTAGATTCAAATCACTAACACATTCATAATTCAAACACTAACAAACATTAGGCGTTTCAAACATCAAGTTGTGTAAAGTTAGAACTTAGACCAAAAGAGGTTTTCAACCCTTGATTTCTCAACTAAGTAACTCCTTAGAGTGAAATATGATTTCTTAGTTGTTTTCATTGGACTTTGGACTTAGGGACTCAAACCCACCAACCAATCACTTAGATATTACAAACGTTAAAACTAATCATGAGAAGAGAACACCCATAGCAACCATGTGTTTAATATGATGGTGTGTGGTTAGGATCGCCATATTCTCATATTAAATCCCATAATCATGAAATATAAATAAAAATTTCAGAAAATGGCATTAAAATGAAAATAAATTTAGAATTTTATAGAACAAAACATTTACCATTCACCATATGCATCAAGCATTTAGACAATCCCTAAAAACATGGTACTAGCAAGGGACGTTCATCATGCATACATGGAAATAAATGAAATCAAACTAAAAACATGCATGAATACTAAAAACTGAAATTATACTAAAAGAATTTCAGAAAACAAATCTAAAAAAAAGAATAAACATGTTAATGGTTTAAACAAGAAAAAGGCATTTAAGAGAAGCAACTTTGACCTTAGATGAGACGTTTTCCCCAAATTCCAGTAGAGGTTCTCTTCACTTTAGCACTTCTAAATCTCAGCAAAACAAGTCTCTACTAATCACTAAATACTAAAACAAAAGTCTCTCACTCATGCACAAAAGAAAACAAGAAGAAAGAAGGAGAAGAGGAAGAAGAAGAAGAAGAAGAAGTTTGAGAGCACAATAGGGAGAAGTCTTTCTTGTTTTTGAAATGAGGAATTGTGAGCAACTTTGGGCTTTATATAGGTGCTCATGAGCAAATGGGATGTCCTTGGGCAGTTCTTGGGTAGCTTTCAAGGTTTGGGCATGTTTCCAAACCTCTAGAGTGTGAAAGAGGTAAGTGAGTTCATGGATCACCAATCTTGCTTATTTTCTTATGGCACAAAAGAATAATCTCTAGCATTTTTCTAATTCAAATTTAGAGAATGTCTTCATTCTAGAACCCTTCTAAATCTATTCTGGACGACCCATAGTAATAGAGAATATTTTCTCAGAACCTTCTCCTTTGGTTCTCTTGCTTGCTCATCACACAACACAAATAAGGCATGTTTTCTCTTCTTCTTTTTTGGACGTCCAGCCAAGTGAGCATGGTATCATAACATGAAAGACACCATATCATAGTCTTAGATACTGATCTAGGTTCTAGGAAACTTTCTGATTTGAGCTGGACCCATAGGTGGCACACCAAGTGGGCTTATCTCCTAGATTTGGCGCCAAGGTGAGTAAAAAGGGAGTTTTCTATTTTGGTTTCCTTGCTAAATACATGGGACGACTAGGGTTTTTATTTTAGAGCATCAATTCAGATTTCAAACCTTTCTAATTAGATTAATTCACAGGTGTGCACACACACATGTTCATGGGTGGGCCAGTTTTGCTTAGGTGAGGCATGGAGCACATGATCACTTAGCTTGGTGTATGGAATCAATCTTCATGGATTTCCAAATCCTAGGTGGGATGTCTCATATGGGTGGTGTACTAAATCACTTGTGTGGTACATTGGATCATGTTTCATGGAATCACATAAGGAAAAACGTCCCATGGTCGTTGATTAGGGTGTGGTGCACCCGATCATAGTGTTCCACCCATGTGATTTGCACATGTTTTGGGTGGCCATGCCTTCATGAGTTCACATGAATTTAATAAAAATTCATATCTCCCTAATCACTAGGAATTTAGGTGTATAACCTATAGTTTTGGAACTACATGATCAAGACACAAATTTTAAGGTATAGTTTGGCCTAAGGTGATTTTCTTTAGAAACCTTCCTTATTTGGAGCCCACGAAAGGTGCTTACCCAAATCCTGGCCAATTGTTTTGATTTTTGAATATGTCACATGTTTCTTAGTTTATGCCATCCCATGGAATCTTGGGTCATTTTGAATCCTCGAAGTACCCTAAATGCCACTTCTTTCCTAATTTAAACCCCTGAAGGGTGTTTGGCAAATGAGAACCCTAACCTTGACCAATTGAGCTAATTTTTGGATATTTTGTTCATTTGGTTGGTTTAAGTCACTTTGCTTCATTTCAGGTGATTTTGGATTCTTAAAGGTTACTAAATGAGAGTTTTAGAACCTGCTAAATTTAGCCCTAGAATAAGCTTGGTTTCATTTTGCACTCTAATTTCATTGAATAGACCTTTGAATTTTGTTTCATTTGGTATGGAGTTTTTAGGGTATTACAACCTACCCTCCTTACAAAAACTTCATCCTTGAAATTTGCACAAGTTAATAATTTCTATTGAAAAGGTTTGGATACTTTGTTTTTATGTGCTTTCTAGTTCCCAGGTGGGTTCTTCCACCCTGTGATATTTCCATAGCACTTTCACCAATGGAATGTCCTTCATTCTTATACTCTGTACCTTATGGTCGATGATTCTGACTATTGTTTTCTCATAAGTAGCATCATTTTGGATTATTATTTCCTCCCAATGGATGATGTGAGAGGGATCAGGTTCGTACTTTCTCAACATGGATACATGGAATACGTTATGAGCTGAAGTAATTTGGTTTGGTGGGTCCAACTCATAAGCACATTCCCTAATCCTTCGAAGTATTTCAAAGGGTTCGACAAACCTAAGAGAAAACTTTCCTTTGAATCCAAACCTCTTGATGCCCTTCTGAGGACTGACTCTTAGGAGCACTTTGTCCCCGACTTGAAACTCTGGTGGTCTTCTCCTCTTATTAGCATAGCTCTTCTGATGCTCTGTGCTGTGATCAGTCTCTTTTGTGTCAACTTGAATTGTTTGTTCATTTCTTCTACCATGTCTGGACCGACCAACATGTGATCTTTGAGCTCTGCTCAACAGGTAGGTGATCTGCAGGGTCTTCCATAAAGAGCTTCGAATGGAACCATCTTAATGCTTGCTTGATACCTATTGTTATAGGCAAACTGCGCGAGGTATAGGTACTTGCTCTAGTTCTCCTTGAAGTCTAGGACGCCAGATTTCAGCATATCCTCTAAAATCTGGATAATTCTCTCAGATTGTCCATCTATTTGAGGATGAAATGCCGTACTCATAGTGAGCTTTTTACCTAACTCCTTTTGTAGACTCTGCCAGAACTATGAAGTGAAGTGAGAGTCTCTATCAGACACAATTGATTTAGGCATGCCATGAAGCCTTACTATTTCCTTGACGTAGAGTTCTCCCAACTTACTGACTTGGTTTGTGGATCTGATTGGCAAGAAGTGAGCCACTTTGGTGAGATGATCCACAATAACCCAAACAACGTCTTCTCACTTTTGGTTCATGGGCAAGCCACTGACGAAGTCTATGGCATTGTTATCCCACTTCCATTCAGGGACAGGGAGTGGTTGTAACATTCTAGAGGGTTTTTGGTGCTCTATTTTAACTTGTTGGCAAGTTAAACACTTGGAGACATGCTTAGCCACATTTCTCTCCATTCCTTTCCACCAGTAAGTCTTTTTGAGGTTCTGGTACATCTTGTGTCCTCGTGGATGCATTGTATATTTGGTTTGATGAGACTCATCCATGATGACTTTCTCACTCTGCCCATTCTAAGGTACACAAATCCTCTCTCCAAATCATAGGGTATTCTCAGTGTCTATCCTGAAATCAGGATGTCTACCTTGTTTAACACCTTCCATCAGTCTAGTGAGCCATTTATCTTGCCTCTGTTCCTCCCTGATCTATTGTATAAGGTCCGGTTGGCAAAAAATATTGTAGAGGCAGACTTCTTCCTCATAAAGGGTCACTCTCAACCTAAAATCCTTAATCAGCTGGTACATTTGGCCCTTTTCCTCTCATGTTTGTGGAACTTCCTTCTCAAGGCATCGGCCACTACATTGGCCTTCCTTGGATGTAATGTAATTGGAAATCATAATCTTTGAGAAACTCCATCCATCTCCATTGCTTGAAGTTTAACTCCTTCTATGTGTAGATATATTTTAGACTCTTGTGATCTGGAAACAGGTCGAACCTTTCACCATAAAGGTAATGTCTCCATATCTTTAGGGCGAACACTATGACTGCTAATTCTAGGTCGTGAGTAGGATAATTTCTCTCATGGACCTTCAGTTGTCTTGAAGCATAAGCGATAACTTGTTTTTCCTACATTAAGACTATGCCCAGTCCACTTAGCGAGGCATCAGTATAAAAGCTGTAAGTAACACCAAGAGTTGGAGTGGTTAACACAGGGGCTGTGGTCAACCTCTTCTTCAGTTCTTGGAATGCTTGTTCAACTTCTCATCCCATTCGAACTTAACTCCCTTTTTTGTCAACTTGGTCATAGGTCCTGCCAACTTGGAGAAGTCTTGGATGAACCTTTTGTAGTAGCCAGCCAATCCCAAGAAGCTTCTGATTTTCGTCACAGTCTTAGGCTGCTTCCAGCTCCTGATTGCTTTTATCTTTTTTAGGTCTATAGCAATACCTTCTGTTGATACAAAATGACCCAGGAACTTGACCGTCTTTATCCAGAACTCACACTTGCTGTACTTAGCATATAGCTGGTTTCTCCTAAGGGTCTCCAACACGATCCTTAGGTGTTCTAGATGTTCAGCCTCGGACTTGGAGTAGATAGGATGTCATCCACGAATACCTCCACAAACTGGTCAAGGTATTGTTTGAACATTGATTCATCAAATCCATAAAAGCCGTTGGGGCATTGGTTAAACCAAAGGGCATAATGGTGAACTCAAAGTGTCCATATTTGGTTCCAAAGGCCATCTTGTAGATATTCAACTTCCCAATCCTCAACTGATGATAGCTCGACCTAAGATCAATATTAGAAAAATGAGTAGCTCCTCGTAATTGATTGAATAGGTCATCAATCCTGGGCAAAACATACTTATTCTTCACTGTCACTTGGTTCAGCTTTTGATAATTAACACATAGTCTCATGGAACCATCTTTCTTTTTTATGAACAATACTGGTGCTCCACAGGGTGATTCACTTGGCCTGATGAACCCTTTCTCCCTGAGCTCATCTAGTTGGGCTTTTAACTCAACCAATTCTGCTAGCGCATTCTATACGGAGGTATGGCTATAGGGTTGGTTCCAGGATAAAGTTCAATTTTGAACTCTAACTCCCTACTTGGTGGTAGTTCTGGTAATTCCTCTGCAAATACATCTTCGTATTCACTAACCATGGCTGGGTCTTGTATTCTATTTAGGTTAGTTGGCTCTTCTTTAGTTTGTTCCTCAAACTCATTTGTCTACCTCATATAGTTCAACAAGGCTATGGCTGGAATCCTCGGTAGTTTCTCCATATCCCCATTGATTTTGAAGGTTTTCCCAGAAGGTAGGGTTTTGGTTACCCGTCCCTTAGGACAATCTATTTGGGCTTGATATTGGTTTAACCAGTCCATCTCTAAGATTACATCATAGCCATGAAAAGATACGATGCATAGGTCAACTGTTAAATGTTTATCCCCAAACCTTAGATTACAACTACACATTCTTTTTGAAGTCAGAGTGGTCCCTGTTGGTGTGGACACATTCAAAGTTATAGGCAAGGTTTTCAACACCAGTTGTAACCTATCAGCTAGTTGTTTAGAGATAAAGGATTTTGAGGCACCTGAATCAAATAACAATAGGAACGTACCTTCTATCGTAGGGACTTGGTCTGCCTGGGCCTCCACCGCAAACACTCTGGCCTGGATCTGACCACAGCCCTGGTTCTACCCTTGATTGGCATTCTAGTTCTGAGGTTTGGCTTGAGGACGACTTTCTCCTTGACTGCTCTATGGTTGCTGCTATTGGGGAGCCTTAGCTGGTGCAATCAGATAGTCTCTAGCAAGATGGCCCCTCTGTCTGCATAGGTAACACAACCCCAACTTCTTTGGCTGCTCCCTTGCCTCTCCCTTATTCTGACCTATCTCTGTGGGGCCTTAGCATTCTTGTTTTTCTTGTGGGCTTCTTGTTGGTCCTTATCGTTCCTAGGCCGCTTATTTGTTCCCCTCAACCTTTGTTCCCGGTTGAGTTCCTACTCTAAAATTATAGCTCATTCAACTACCTCATTGTAGGCTCAGAGTTCCAATGCCATAAGCACCTTCTGGATCTTAATCTTGAAACCTTGCGTAAACCTAATAACCTTCATTCTTTCTCCCCTGATCATATTTGGAGAGAACTTGGCTAACTCTGTGAACTTCCTCTCGTACTCCGTCACAGTTAGGTCTCTTTGGTCTAGCTTGACAAACTCATCTTGAAGCTTTTGAAGGGTTGCTTCACGGAAAAACTTTTCGCAAAAGTGCTACTTGAACTCCTCCCAATTCATTGCTTTAGTCTCAGTATCGGGGTCCAACTGCATCATTCTCCACCATCCTCAGGCTGATCCCTTGAAATGGTGTGTGGCTAGTGCCACTCGTGGTGTGCTGGTCACCTTCAGCACGTTCAACAGTTTTTCCATCTCTTGGTACTAGTGTTCACCCTGGATATAGGTCTTGGTACCATCAAAAGATGGAGGGTTAAGCTTTTGTAAATCTTTTAGGAGCTTCGTTTGTTTTGCATCCTCCTGCTCCTCTTGGTTCCTCTGACATGCTTGTGGTATCGGTGTTGGTGGTGGAACCGGAATAGGTTCAGGTACCTGTGGCTGTGGCGTCGCCTAAGGGATCATTTATGGTAGAACCCTCATAAGTTGGTCCAGTACTCGCTGAAACATCTCAGTCATCATTGCCTCCAGCCTAGTCTCAATTCTAGCCAACAGTTCTTGTTCCCCTTGCTCGATTTCATCTGAAGTGGTCGATCGGGTAAGGTGTCTTCTTGTTCCAGCCATTTGCTATAAATCAAGAAGATCATCAGTATTCAGCAAACATTTGTACTATGATGACTCTAGGTTCATGTTTTTAGGTTCTCGATTCATTCAGTGGCCTAAAGGTTTTTCTTCTAGGTTCTTTTTGTGCATGGGTATGGGATTTGATTTCAAAGCAAGTAAACATTACAACATGCTTTTCAAACAATCATATAGTCAAGCTAGCACAACAAAGTTCCAAGCTTCCACCTAAGCTTCCAGGTTCAAGTGGCCCATCCAACTCTACCACTTTTACTTAGGCTTTCACCCAGAACAGAGCTCACACCCAAACAATTCGTGAATTGCTAGATAACTATGGTTCTCGAGCCCACTATACCCAACTACCCCATCTTAGTGAGGCAGAAAAACCCATTCTTCCATAGCTATCGATGATTCACCATACATGGTCCATCATTTTTCGAGTTTAGGCTTCCTCTATACCCTCGAATTCCTATGAATCCCATACTACATAGAAACCAAAAGATATAGAAGCTTCTCAGTTCCATGTCTTGATCAAACAATTTTCTATTTTCACACAATGTTAGTTTCTAGACATGTCCTAGAGATTTATGCTTTTGATCCACTATGCCAATCATGGTTACACGCGTTTCTATCTAAGGTCTATTATCCGGACCTATGGTCTGATCTGGTTGACTCACAACTTTTGTCTAGTTAGGATACCACCTTTGGCATCTTCAAATTTCTTGCCTAATTTTTCAACCTTCTAGTTTTCTTTTTTATAGAAAGTCAGGGAGTTCTTCAACTCAAACTGCTTTTATAAGCTGGTGGGACAACCTCTAGATCGGATGGTGAGACCAAGATCTACTTAGCAAACGTGCTTTCTAGGGCGGGATAACCTACCTCCCTTTCAATATTTAACTTTACTCAGGACAAAACTTACCCACTATTAGCTCAACTTATAGTCTTTGTATCCAAACAAAATATTTCAAAAAAAATATTTATTTCCTTTTTGAAAACACTTTCTAATAAAGTTTTTCAATTTCAAGATAGAAGGTAGGTTAATCAAAATTTCAATTTGACTTAATGTGAAAAATGCTCAATTAGGGTTTCTAATTCTTGTCAATCAACTAATGATTAACTTTTTAATTCTAGCCCAAGGCACCTAAAGCCTAGGCTTTGATATCACCTTTGTAACACCTTGACCCCTGTATCCTTTTTATGAGTGTTTGGACTTAACCACTATTAAAACAGTTTTTGAAACACTTGACTTTTTATTTTTATTATCCCATGCCTTAATGCAAAATAAGAGTACATAACCCAACAAGGCCACATTATAAGGAATAATAAAAATTCTAAATTTTTATTGAATCATAAAAATTTCAAAACTTTCAAATTAAAATGGTTACAGCGGAATTCATAACAAAATTGGGTGAACATGCCCTATATAGAAATTTTCAAATAAAATTAAAGGAGATGCCCTAAGTCCTTGCATATTCAATTTCCTAAAAAATGTTAAAGAAAGGGTAAGTACTAAGCTTAGTGGATCTTAAATAACCATTTTTATATTCAAATCACTAACACATTCATAATTCAAACACTAGCAAACATTAGGTGTTTCAAGCTTCAAGTTGTGTAAAGTTGGAACTTAGACCAAAAGAGTTTTTCAACCCTTGATTTCTCAACTAAGTGACTCCTTAGAGTGAAATATGACCTTTCTTAGTCATTTTTATTGGACTTTGGACTTAGGAACTCAAACCCACCAACCAATCACTTAGGTATTACAAACTATATAAACTAATCATAAGAAGAGAACATTCATAACAACCATGTGTCTACTATGATGGTGCATGGTTAGGATCACCATATTCGCATATTAAATCCCATAATCATGAAATATAGATAAAAATTTCAGAATATGGCATTAAACTAAAAATAAATTTAGAATTTCATAGAACAAAACATTCACCATTCACCATATGCATCAAACATTTAGACAATCCCTAAAAGCATAGTACTAGTAAGGGATGTTCATCATGCATACATGGAAATAAATGAAATCAAACTAAAAACATGCATAAATACTAAAAACTGAAATTATACTAAAATAATTTCAGAAAAAAAATCTAACCAAAAAAAGAATAAATATGTTAATGGTTTAAATAAGAAAAAGACATTTAAGAGAAACAACTTCTACCTTAGATGAGACGTTTTCCCCAAATTCCAACAGAGGTTCCCTTCACTTTAGCACTTCTAAATCTTAGCAAAACAACTCTCTAATAATCACTAAATACTGAAACTAAAAGTCTCTCATTCATGCACAAAAGAATACAAGAAGAAAGAAGAAGAAGAAGAAGTTTGAGTGCACAATAGGGAGAAGTCTCTCTTGTTCTTGGAATGAGGAATTGTGAGCAAATTAGGGGGTTTATATAGGTGCTCATGAGCATACGGGACATCCTTGGGCAGCTAGGGCACTCTCAATCTTTGGGCAAGTTTCCAAACGTCTAGAATGTGAAAGAGGTAAGTGAGTTCGTGGATCACCAATCTTGCTTATTTTCTTCTGGCACCAATGAATATTCTATAGCATTTTTCTAATTCAAATTTAGAGAATATCTTCATTCTAGAACCCTTCTAAATCTATTCTGGACGTCCCATAGTAAGAAAGAATATTCTCTTTGAACCTTTTCCTTTGGTTCTCTTGCTTGCTCATCACACAAGGCAAATAAGACATGTTTTCTCTTCTTCTCTTTTGGACGTCCAACTAAGTGAGCATAGTATCATAACATGAAAGACACCATATCATAGTCTTAGATACTGATCTAGGTTCTAGGAAACTTTCTGATTTGAGCTGGACCCATAGGTGGCACACCAAGTGGGCATATCTCCTAGATTTGGCGCCAAGGTGAGTAAAAAGGGAGTTTTCTATTTTAGTTTCCTTCCTAATTACATGGGATGGCTAGGGTTTTTATTTTAGAGCGTCAATTCAAATTTCAAACCTTTCTAATTAGGTTAATTCACAGGTGTGCACACACAGATGTGCATGGGTAGGCCGATTTTGCTTAGATGAGGCACGAAATACATGATCACTTAGCATGGTGTATGGAATCAATCTTTATGGATTTCAAAATCCGAGGTGGGATGTCTCATATGGGTGGTGTACTAAATCACTTGTGTGGTACATTGGATCATGTTTCATGGAATCACATAAGGGAAGAGGTCCCATGGTGGTTGAGTAGGGTGGGGTGCACCCGATCATAGTATTCCACCCATGTGACTTGTACATGTTTTGGGTGGCCATGCCTTCATGGGTTCACATGAATTTAATAAAATTTAATATGTCTTTAATCACTAGAAATTTCGGTGTATAACTTATAGTTTTGGAACCACATGATCAAGACACAAATTTTAAGGTATAGTTTGGCCCAAGGTGATTTTCTTTGGAAACCTTCCTTATTTAGAGCCCACTGAAGGAAATCACCCAAATCTTGGCCAATGTCCCAGTTTTTGGATATGTTGTGTGGCTTGTTAGTTTATGCCATCCAATGGAATTTTGGGTCATTTTAAATCCTCAAAGTATCTTAAGTGCCACTTCTTTCCTAATTTAAACCCTTGAAGGGTGTTTGGCAAATGAGAGCCCTAATCTTGATCAATTGAGCTAATTTTTTCATATTTTATCAATTGCCCGGTTCAAGTCACTTTGCTTCATTTTCGGTGATTTTGGATTCTTAAAGGTTACTAAATGAGAGTTTTAGAACTTGCCAAATTTAGCCTTGAAACAAGTTTGGTTTTATTTTGCAATCAAATTTCACTAAATAGACCTTGAATTTCATTTCATTTGGTACGAAGTTTTCATGGTATTATAGTGGTGGATCGCTGGCGGAATGACATGGGTGGGGCTTGGGATGGGGAGGCGGGGTATTACAGTGGCCAAGCCTTAGTTTATATAGAGTTCAATGTGACATGGTTTGGAAAGTTTGGGTTGGTCAATTTGTGGAAAGCTTTCTACAACCCTATTTCTTGTTTCCCACACACCATATAATAGTAAGTTTATGTTTTAGAAGTTGTTAATTCATTTAGAGACTTTTCGCAATTGTTTTAGAAGCATTCTAATGCATTTCCCTGTGAATTGCTCGCACTACCATAGTAGTCAACTAGGTTTCCAATTTTAGTATTCTTGACTTCTCGACCCACTACTGTGGTAGTGCTTTTCATTATCACGATAGTCATTAAGAAATTTCTATGCATTACTTGTTTTTCATTTTGGTTTGCCGAGTCTTTCATACATTGAACTATATGCTATTTCAACTACAATTTTGTGGATTTTCCAAGAATTATTTTACTCAAATTATTTTATTGAATTTCATTTATCGAATGCTTATACAAATTTTGGGGTATTATAACCATCCATCCTTAAAGAAATTTCGTGTTTGAAATTTGCATTCCAGCTCCCAGGTTGCCTCTTCCACTTTGTGATGCTTCCAGAGCACCTTAATAAGGGGATGTCCTTCATTCTTAGGCTTTGTGCTTTGCAGACTATAATCCTAACTGCTGCTTCTTTGTACGTGGCATCTTCTTGGATGTCCACCTCTTCCCAATGGATTATGTGAGAGGGATTGGGTTTATACTTCCTCAGCATTGACACATGGAACATGTTACTGTAATACCTGAAATTTTAGTGACGTAAGAATTGTAATACCAAAAATTTTAGTAACGTAATAATCGAAATTTGAGTTTAAAACACATATATGTATACATTTAAATATAAACACACACACACACACACACACACA
>JAJIYU010005249.1:0-22716 GCA_030144865.1 Tinospora cordifolia
TGATATTTTTGTTTAACTATCTCTCTGTTTTTGTACAGTTTTCACGATGTATATTTTGAACTTGGGCCAGAGGGCCATGTATCATATTTTTGGTATATGTATATACAGGACTATTTTTACTATTTTGAACACTGTCTTATCTTGACTGATAACCTGATTATTTTTAGATATGGTAATGCTAAACAGTGTTCAATGATTTGGAAACATTTGATCAGAAATGTGCTTCCGCCACTATTATCTTGATTTCCAGTATAAATATGATTTTTAAACATCCGGTGAATCTGATTTGAAACTAGCTGCTTAGTGAAGCATGAAATAAATGAATCTTTGAAATCAAAGAAATGATTTAAACCTCGTGTATAGAGGTAGAAAGATAAAATGACGACATCTGTCGCACGCCCGGGGCCTCGGCGGACCACGCGCCGAGCTTGGAACCGCGTGACGCCCGACGACGGGGCCACAGACTGACAGCCACGACGTCCGGTCCGGGGGTCGGGGTGTGACAGAACTCAACTAAAACCTCAAAGTAATACATTTCCCCTGAAAGTAGGGTCTTGAATTACAATGAGCCTCGAAACAAATAGAAAACCACTTTTAATTCTATAAATCTTCTTCAATGAAGCATTGAACATTAAGAGTCCTTATCAATGAAAGAAATATATTCTAAATAGTCTATGTGTCATTTTTTAAGAAACAACAATGATTATGATCTCATTCAATTGTTTTTTTTATTTGTTAATGTGTAATGAAGCTAACAACATCTATTTTATGTTTTCTGTGCACATGGAATGCAAATGAGCTAGACGATCATTTAGAAAATGCTTTCTGAATGAAATTAGGCAGTAAGCTTGAGGAACTTGTTCAAGTAAATGAAATTGGTTGCAAATGAGTTCTTGGACCCTTCTCTACAGCACAAAACAAGTAAAATTAGTTGCTTGTTTATTTGCAAGAATGTGAAGGGAGGAACTTAGACTATGTTTATTTTTACGAGTTCTTAGCTAGCATAGAATGCGATGAGAACAACTGAAACCTTAAAGTAATACTTTTCCCATGAAATTAGGGTCTTGAATTGCACTGACCATCTAAACAAGTAGGCTTCAAGAACTTGTTTAACAAAATGAAACATGTTTTATATGAGTTATTAGACCCTTCTCTACAACTAAAAACAAGTAAAATAAGTTGCTTATTCATTTACAAGCATGTGAAGAGAGGAACATAGACTACATTCATTTTTACGAGTTCTTAGCTAGCAAAGAATTTGATGAGCTCAATTGAAACCTTAAAGTAATACTTTTCTGGTGAAAGTAGGGTCTTGAATTGCAATGCACCTCAAAACAAGTGAAAATTCACTTTCAATACTATAAATCATCGTAAATGAAGCATTGACATTAAGAACCCTTATCAAAGAAAAAAATATATTCTAAATAGTCTACGTGTCATTTTTCTATGACAAAACAATGATTATGATCTCATTCAATTATTTTTTTCTTCATTTGTTAAGTGTAATGAAGCTAACAACATCTATTTAAAGTTTTCTATGCACATAGAATGCAATTGAGCAAAATGAACGCTTAGGAAATGTGATTTGAATGAAATGAGAAAATAAGCTTCAAAAACTTGTTTAAGTAAATGAAATCGGTTCTGAATCAGCTATTGGACCTTTCACTACAGTGCAAAAGTAGTAACACAAGTTCCTTATTCATTTCTTTTTTTCATTTGTTAAAATGTAATGAAGCTAACAACATCAATTTGAAGTTTTTCGTGCACATAGAATGCAAGTAAGCCAGAAGATCGCTTAGGAAATGCTATCTTAATGAAATAGTGAAGTAAGCTTCAAGATCTCATTTAAGTGCATGAAATTGGTTCAAAATGATCTATTGGACCCTTCTCTATAGCACAAAACAAGTAAAATAAGTTTTTTTTTTCATTTACAAGAGTATGAAGAGGGGAACTTAGACTACGTTCACTTTTACAAGGTCCTAGCTAGCAAAGAATGTGATGAGCTCAACTAAAACCTCAAAGTAATACTTTTCTGTGAAATTAGGGTCTTGAATTGCAATGAGCATATAAACAAGTAGAATGCACATAGTTTTCTGTGCAAAAAGAATGCAAGTGAGCCAAAAGATCGCTTAGGAAATGCTATCTAAATGAAATGAGGAAGTACTCTTTAAGGACTCGTTTAAGTGAATAAAATTGGTTTTGAATGAACTCTTGGACCCTTTTCTGTAGCACAAAACAAGTAAAATTAGTTGTTTGTTCATTTACAAGAGTGTGAAGAGAGGAATGTAGACTTCGTTCATTTCTTCGAATTCCTAGCAGGCAAAGAATGCGATGAGCTCAACTGAAACTTCAAATTAATACTTTTCTATTAAAGTAGGGTCTTGAATAGTAATGAGCATATAAACGAGTAGAAAATTACTCTCAATACTACAAATCATCTTAAATGAAGCACTGAAGATTAAGAACCCTTATCAAAGAAATAAATATATTCTAAATAGTCTATGTGTCATTTTTCTACCAAAGAACATTGATTATGATCTCCTTAAATTGCTTTTTCATTTGTTAAAGTGTAATGAAGCTAACAACATCTATTTTAAGTTTCCATGCACATTGAATGCTAGTGACCAAAAGATCGCTTAGGAAATGCTATCTGAATGAAATGAAGAAGTAAGCTTTAAGAACTCGCTTTAGTAAATCAAATCGATTCTAAATCAGGTATTGGACTTCCCTACAACCCAAAACTAGTAAAATAAGTTGCTTGTTCATTTACAAGGGTGTGAAGAGAAGAGCGTAGACTACATTTATTTCTATGAGTTCTTAGCTATTAAAGAATGTGATAAACTCAACTGAAACCTCAAAATAATACTGTTCCCTTAAAAGTAGGGTCTCAATTTGCAATGAGCATTGAAACAAGTAGAAAATCACTTTCAATGCTACAAGTCATCTTCAATGAAGCATTGAACATTAAGAACCCTTATCAAAGAAAGAAATATATTTTAAATAGTCGACATGTCATTTTTCAATGAAAGAACAATGATTTTGATCTCATTCAATTGTTTTTTTTTATTTGAAAAAGTATACTGAAGCTTACAACATCTATTTTAAGTTTTTGTGTACATAGAATACAAGTGAGCTAGAAGATCGCTTAGGAAATTCTATTTGAATGAAATGAGGAAACTTCAAGAACTCATTTAAGTGAATGAAATCGGTTCTAAATGATGTATTGGACCATATCTTCAAAACAAAATAAGTAAAATAAGTTGTTTTTTCCTTTACAAGAGTGTGAAGGGAGGAACATAGCCTATTTTCATTTTCACGAGTTCCTAGCTAGTAAAGAATGCGATGAGCTCAATTGAAACCTTAAAGTAATACTTTCCCATGAAATAACGATCTCAAATTGCGATGAGAATCTAAATAAGTACAAAATCTCTTTCAATAACATAAATCATCTTAAATGAAGCATTGAACATTAAGAACCCTCATCAAAGAAATAAATATATTCTAAATAGTCTACGTGTCATTTTTTTACCAAAGAACAATGATTATGATCTCTTTCAATTGCTTTTTCATTTGTTAAAGTGTAATGAAGCTAACTACATCTATTTTAAGTTTCCATGCACATTGAATGCTAGTGACCAAAAGATCACTTAGGAAATGCTATCGGAATGAAATGAAGAAGTAAGCTTCAAGAACTCGTTTTAGTAAATCAAATCGATTCTAAATCAGGTATTGGACTTCCATACAACCCAAAACTAGTAAAATAAGTTGCTTGTTCATTTACAAGGGTGTGAAGAGAGGAGCGTAGACTACATTTATTTCTACGAGTTCTTAGCTATTAAAGGATGTGATTAACTCAACTGAAACCTCAAAATAATATTGTTCCCTTGAAAGTAGGGTCTCAATTTGCAATGAGCATTGAAACAAGTAGAAAATCACTTTCAATGCTATAAGTCATCTTCAATAAAGCATTGAACATTAAGAACCCTTATCAAAGAAAGAAATATATTTTAAATAGTCGACATGTCATTTTTCAATGAAAGAACAATGATTTTGATCTCATTCAATTGTTTTTTTTTCATTTGAAAAAGTATACTGAAGCTTACAACATCTATTTTAAGTTTTTGTGTACATAGAATGCAATTGAATGAAATGAGGAAACTTCAAGAACTCATTTAAGTGAATGAAATTGGTTTTAAATGATGTATTGAACCGTATGTTCAACACAAAATAAGTAAAATAAGTTGTTTTTTCCTTTACAAGAGTGTGAAGGGAGGAACATAGCCTATGTTCATTTTCATGAGTTCCTAGCTAGTAAAGAATGCGATGAGCTCAATTGAAACCTTAAAGTAATACTTTTCCCATGAAATAACGATCTCAACTTGCGATGAGAATCTAAATAAGAAGAAAATCTCTTTCAATAACATAAATCATCTTAAATGAAGCATTGAACATTAAGAATCCATATCAAAAAAAGAAAGATATTCTAAATAGTCTACGCATCATTTTTCTACCAAACAACAATGATTATGATCTCATTCAATTGTTTCTTTTTTTTTCATTTGTTAGAGTATAATGAAGTTAACAACATCTATTTAAAGTTTTATGTGCACCTAGAATGCAAATGAGTCATAAGATTGCTTTGAACATGCTATCTAGATGAAATAAAGGAATAAGTTTCAAGAAGTCATTTAAGTGAATGAAATCTATTCTAAATGAGCGATTGGACCCTTCTCTAGAGCAGAGGGCAAGTAAAATAAGTTGCTTCTTCATTTACAAGAGTTTAAAGAGAGGAACATAGACTACGTTCATTTCTATGAGTTCATGGCTAGCAAAGAATGCGATGAGTTCAACTGAAACCTAACAATAATACTTTTCTTATGAATGTAGGGTCTCAAATTGGAATGCGATGAGTTCAACTGAAACCTCAAAGTAATACTTTTCTTATGAAAGTAGGGTCTCAAATTGCAATGAACATATGTAATACTGAAAAATTTGTACAAAATGAAATAAAACAATTTACTTTAATTTGGGTGAACTTGGTTGAGAAGTGAGACTGCATTTGTTTCAATGATAAATTAGCAGGTCTAAAACCTTCATTTAGTGAACTTTAAGAACCCAAAACGAAATGAAATGAAATGGGATGACATGAACTGATCAATCGGCCAATATATCAGAAAATCATTTCAATTACTCAAAATTGGGGTTCGTTTGCCCAATACCCTTCAGTGGAATCTAAATTAGGAAAGAAAATGAGGATAACACAAGCCAAATGAGAGTTTGAAATTTTTATTAATTTTATGTGAACCCAAAAATATATGATAAAACCCTTAATTCCTATCCAAGTATGAAATATTAATTTTTATTAAGTTCATGTGGACCCATAAATGTGGAATCACCCCTAAGCATGTGCCAGTCACATGGGTGGGAACACCATGATCATGTGCACCGATGCCTACCCAATTATGTAAGACATCCTAGGGTGTTTAGAAACAATGAAAAGTGATCTCATGTACACCCACACATTGATAATGTGCACCATGCCCCACTTATGCAAAAACGTCCCTTGTATGTGTGTGAGTGTGTGTGTGCACACATGTGACAAAGAAGAGTTTCTAAAACATGAATGGTGCACTCTCAAAACCCTAACTATCACCTTAAGCAACGAGAAGTTTTTAAAACCATAAAGTTTCCTTGAGTTATGAGTTAAAAAACCAAGAATAGAATGTTTCCCTTCACCCTCTTTGGTGACAAATCAAGAGATTATTTCCACATGCAAGACGGCTAAAATGCCCTCATGTATGGTGCGCCAACTTTGAATGTGAGTCATACTAAGTGTTTCCATGGACAAACATAGGATTCTTAGACTGTGATCTCGTGTCCCTCAAATCTGATCACGTAGTCACCAACCACCATGGTCAAGGAAAGAATTCCTTAAACAAAGATGCCAAAAAGGGAATGTTTCCTATGTGACTAAGTGCGATGACCAAGCAAGGGAATTAACTAGGAAAGTTACTAAGTTCCCATGATCTGATTCTAGATTGACATCCCAACTGAATTAGAGCATATTCTAAACCTGATTTGTGCTCACATTTAATTAAGAAAACAAATAAGAATCCTATGGGTGCTCACAGTTCGATTGGAAAGCCTTAGTGATCCCATGAGCTCACTTGCTCAATTCAAAGTAAACCGCCCCGTTTTAGCTATGGAAAGATGATCAATTGTGAGCTGCCCAAGCTATCCAAACCATCCCCCTTAGGTTCTTTAAAATCTATATAAACCTCCCTAATGCTCTCATTCTCTTCATTCCAAAGCAAGAGCTGACAAGTCCCTCTTTGCTTGTTCTAGCCTTCTTCTTGGCAACCCTTCTCACTCTCTTGTGTGCTTGAGTGTTTCAAATTGAGAAGTTAGGATTTTAGATTTTGCTTTTGTATTTTTGAAGTGTTTGATTAATCTTGAAGTGCTTGGAAGAGGGGAAACTCTACTGAATTTTAGAGAAAATGCATCATAAGGTGGATGGGATTTCATACACTTTTACTTTACTAGTTTAAATTTCTAGCATGTTCATGCATGTTTTTATTTTCAGATTTTAGCATGTTTAGTTTAGTTTTCAGCATGTTCAATCATTTATTTAAATTCAGTCTAGTATGAATGCATGTTTTTAGTATTCATGATAACATGCCATGCCTAGTTTCCATGCTTAGGTTTAATTTAAATTATAAAGCATGGTATGTGTTGTTTCCATGCTTTTTTGAATGTTAAATTCTAAAGTTTATTACTTTGAATTTGAATTCATGAATATGTGAATTTATGTTTAAGATTTTAAAGATAAGAACCACGTACTGTTATAGTGATCTGTATGGGTGCTATGGGTGTTCTTATCACATGCTAGGAGTATGTGGTTTGTCATACCAAGGGTATAGGGCGCAGCACAAGGTGTTTAGAATATGGGCATGTGATCCTAATTCTAATGGAATGTGAGAAGATGAATTGTCTTTCCACCCAAAGAGGGGCATCTTGATAAGAACATCAAGGGATTAGACCCCTTTTTTACTCTTAACGTCAACCATAACCAAAGTAGTTGTTTGAATCACTTAATGCATGAAAGTGTTTGAATTAGAGTGTGCTTTTGATTTGAATTAGTAACATAGTTGTTTATCTAATGATCCACTATGCTATGTGCTCACCCCTTCTTTTTATTTTTGAGGGATTTGAATAATTGATGACGCATGTTAAAGCTTTAGGGTGCCTATTTTTTTTAGAAAGTTTCTATTTTAAATTTTCTACTATAAGGACATGTTGCCCAAATTTTTAACTTATTCCGCTGTAGTAGTATTTTTAATTCAAGTAAGTACTTGTCTTCTAAATTATGAATAAAGAAAGTTTTCTATAAAGATTTCCTTTACCTACTTTTTATGTCTTATTGAATTAAAGATTAAATAAATTGGTAGGTGTACTCATGAATGGTTCAATTATAATTAGATTTAAGGATTTATGATACAAGTTATATACTTGTAAATATAATATAGACCCGACCCGCCTTGTCGTTAAGCGTAAACCAAAGTCTTGAGGGTTGGGGTGTTACAACATCAAAATAAGTGGAAATCACTTTCAATACTATAAATCATCTTAAATGAAGCATTGAACATTAAGAACCCTTGTCAAAAAACGAAATCT
The DNA here is from genome assembly GCA_030144865.1 of Tinospora cordifolia. Classification (NCBI taxonomy): domain Eukaryota; kingdom Viridiplantae; phylum Streptophyta; class Magnoliopsida; order Ranunculales; family Menispermaceae; genus Tinospora; species Tinospora cordifolia. Next base: position 7,675 of record JAJIYU010005249.1, read on the forward strand.
ACTCTACATAGTCTACATATCATTTTTCTACGAAAAAACAATTACTATGGTCTCATTCAATTGTTTTACTCATTTTTAGAGTGGAATGAAGCCAACAACATCTATTTAAAGTTTTCCATGCACTTAGAATGCAAATGAGCCAGAAAATTGCTTAGAAAATGCTATCTAAATGAAATGAGGAAGTAGGCTTCAAGAACTCGTTTAATTGAATGAAATATGTTCTAAATGAGCTATTAGACCATTCTCTACAGCACAAAATAAGTAAAATAAGTTGCTTGTTCATTTACAAGAGTGTGAAGAGAACACTGTAAACTACTCTCATTTCTAAGAGTACCTAGCTAGCAAAGAATGTGATGAGCTCAATAGAAACCTGAAAGTAATACTTTTTTCGTGAAAGTAGGATCTTGAATTGCAATAAGCATCGAAAGAAGTAGAAAATCACTTTCAATGCTATAAATCATCTTAAATGAAGCATTGAACATTGAGAACCCTTATCAAAGAAAGAAATATATTCTAAATAGTTTATGTTTCATTTTTCTATAATAGAACAATGATTATGATCTCATTCAATTCTTTTTTTATTTGTTAAAGTGCAGTGAAGCTAACAAAATCAATTTGAAGTTTTTCATGCACATAGGATGCAAGTGAGCCAGAAGATCGCTTAGCAAATGCTAAGAGAGGAACTTAGACTACGTTCACTTCTATGAGTTCCTAGCTAGCAAATAATGCAATGAGCTCAACTGAAACCTTAAAGTAATACCTTTCTGTAACACCCCAACCCCCAAGAGACACGTTTAAGCTCAACCACAAGGCGGCTTGTGTCCTATATTACATTTACAAGTACACAACTTGTATCTCAATTTCTTTATTCTAACACTTATTGAAATACTCATAAATACACTTCCATTGAGTTTAAAATTCAACACGATAATACAAGTGAATAAAGAAAAAATTCAAACTCTTTATTTATAAAATAAAGAAATACATTATTGAATTCATATAATCAAAAGAAAGAGTACATAACTCTAAAATTTAAAACAAAAATTCAGCGGAAGTCTTTATTCAAAATATGGGCAATAAGCCCTTACATAGAAACTTTCTAAAAATAGAGTTTATAATCCCTTAGCAAGCTTGATCATGCATTTCAAATTCCTAAAAAATAAACTGAAGGGGTGAGAAAATAGCCCAGTAGATCATTCATCAAACTACTAATTACTAATTCAAATTAAAAGTACATCCAATTTCAGTCACTTACAAGCATTAAGCGTTTCAAACAATATCTTGTTAGTGTTATATATTTGAGCAAAAGGGGTTTTTAATCCCTTGATGTTCTTCATTAAAATACTCTTATTCTGGGATGGAATGACAATTCATCTTGTCACATTCCATTGGAAATAAGGATCACATGTCCACATTCCAAGTATTTTAAAGCACATCCACACTTAGTGATGTTACTCATATATACTAACTATATGCAAAGAACACCCATAACATCACTTAGACTACTATGTTGGTACGTGGTTTTTATCTTCACTTTCTCATATTTAATTTCAAATAAATATAAAACAAGATCATAATAATTAATATCAAAATTTAAATAATCAAGAGAACATGGAAACATACATGGCATGCTTGAAAATTCAAAAAATAAGCCTAAGCATGGTTTCTAAGCATGTTATGATATCATGCATGAATTAAAACATGAAAACGTGTTAAACTGAAAATAAAACTTGATCAAACATACTTCAAACTGAAATAAAACATGCTGAAAACTAAACACAAACATGAATATACGAAAGACTTGAAGTAGTAAAGAAGGAGTTCTAGAAATTCCCTCCACCTTAGTAGTGGTTCCTTCAAAAATTCCAGCAAAGCTTCCCCCCAACGTCTAGTACTTTCACACACAAGCAAAATCACTCAAAAAAACTCACCATCAGACTAAAATTAGAACTTTTCACACAAGAGAGAAAAGAGAAGTGTGAAGATTTGCCAAGAAGAGGGCAAGAACAAACAAAGAGGGAAGTGTCAACTCTTTGCTTTGGAACGAGATGAAAGTGAGCAAGAAGGGTTTATATAGATGTTCATGAGAGCATATGGGACGTCCTAGGGCAGCTTGAGGCATCTCACAAAAATTTGGGCAAGTTTCTATACATAAAGGGGATGGTTTGCATAAAGAGGGAAAGTGTGCTCATGGTTGGCAAGTGGGACCAGTATGACTTTCTAATTCAAAAGATATGAGTACAATCTTGTTTCTTAACTATGTGTGAAGAAAAAAAAATTTTAAATCATATTCGTATTCAAATGGGACGTCCCCTATGTGCTCATGGCAACTTTCCTTTTTGGTTTCCTTACTTGCTCATCACACAAACACACAATGAATACTTTCCCATTTTCTTATTTATTTGACATCGAGCATGGGTGTACAATATCAAATTTGATGGAACACCATATAATAGTCAAAGATGCTCATCTTGGTTCCAAGAAACTATCTAAATAGGGTTGCTCACATGTGTGCAGACACACATGTACATGGTTCGGACAATTTTGGCTTAAGTGGTGTGGGTGTACACAATCAAGTGGAGGTGGCCATGACTTCATGGGTTCACCAAAATCAAATAAAAATTAATATATCATTATTTACATGGAATTATGATTTATATCCTATAGTTTTGAAATCACACGAACCTAATACACATTTTAAGGTATGGTTTGACCCTACGTGATTTTCCTTCAAAAGCTTTCCTTATTTAAGACCCACTATGGTCACTAGGCAAATGAAAATCCAAATCTTGGCCAATTGTTCTAATTTTTGGATATTTCATTTATTTTGTTAGTTCATGTCATTCCATTTCATTTTTTGTCATTTCAATCCCCCCAAAGTACCCTAAATGACAATTCTTTCTAATTTGGACTTCGTGAAAGGTGTTTAGCAAATGAAAACCCTAACCTTGACCAATTGTTCTAATTTTTGGATATATTGTCCCATTAGTTGGTTTGTGTCACCATACTTCATTTCAAGTTGTTTTGGGTCCCTAAGGGTCACAAAATGAGAGTTTTGGAACTTGCTAATTTAGGCCTAAAACGAACCCGATTTTATTTGGCACCCAAATTCCACTGAATTGATGATAAATTTCATTTATTTGAGTACAAAGAATTTAGGGTATTACATTTTCTATGAAATTAGGGTCTTGAATTGCAATGAACATATAAACAAGTAGAAAATCACTTTCAATACTATAAATCATCTTAAGTGAAGCATTGAACATTAAGAACCCTTATCAAAGAAATAAATATATTCTATATAGACTACGTGTCATTTTTCTAAGAAAGAACATTGATTATGATCTCATTCAATTGTTTTTTTTTTCATTTGTTAGAGTGTAATGAAGCTAACAACATCAATTTTAAGTTTTCCATGTACATAGAATGCAAGTGTACCAGAAGATCATTTTGGAAATGCTATTTGAATAAAATGAGGAGGTAAGTTGTAATACCTTGAAAATTTTGTACAAAATGAAAAAAATGAAGATAAATAATTTACGACAATTATATGAAAAATTGAGGTGAAATTTTATTGTATTAGCCTAAATGATAAATGATATTAATTTCTTAGAAAGTTCTTGCAATTTGTTGGATTAGCAAGTCTCACCTTACTCTAAGAAGTCATAGATAAAATAGAAACTCAAGAAAATGGAAATAAGAGGGGACAATAGAAGTGCACTCAAAATGAACCAAGACCAAACACAAAATAGAAAGAATGGAAAATAGAAATGTGCCAAGATGAACCATGATGAACCAAGAATAGAAACGAACCTAAATCATTACCAAGTCGTGTGCGCACAAGAGAGAAATGGGAAAGATTCCTATGATGATCCATGTGCACACAAGAGAAACCCTAACGTTGCACATTGCCAATCCGTGTGCACACAAGAAGAAATTGGGAAGTTTCCCATGTGAGAACAAATTGGAAAGTTTCGAAACAGTGCTAATCCATGTGTGCACCATAAGAGAAGAACCAACAATAGGAAGTTCCCAAACCGTTGCTAATCATGTGCACACCACAAGAGAAGAACTAACAATAGAAAGTTTCCCATGCAATCCATATGCAAACAAGGCAACAAACCAACATTAGAAAGTGGTCCCCAAATCAATGCTAATCCATGTGCACCAACATTAGAATGGGAAATATTCCCTTGCCAATCCATGTGCACACAAGAGAATGAACCAAATTGCTCCCATTGCCTAATCTGTGTGCACAAGAGAAAATGGGAAAGTTTCCTATGTTGGAACACCCAAAACCACCAATCCTTGCCACTGGAACTCTATATAAAGGCCCCCTATGCTGTTATTCTCCTCATCCTAGCAAGAACTGACAAGTCTTTCTTGCTCTCACTAGCCTCTCTCTTGGCATGCCTTTTTCTTTTCTTAAGTTGTTCTAAACAACAGTTAGTGTTAGAGTAATGAAGTGCTACAGAGATTTTGGGATTCAACTAAGGATTCATAAAGTGAAAATGCTGAGGTGGAAGTGATGTCTAGGTTTTATCTTATTATTTTGATTTCAATAAGATATTCATGCTTGAATGTACATGTTTTATCATCATACATGTCATGCTTACGTTTGCATGAAGAAAAATGTATGTTATGTGCTATTTTGATGCATGTTATGTTGATATTATGCTTACATGCTGAATTTTTTTATTTGATTTATTATTCATGATTGTTATATTCAATGAAAGACTAATTGAGATTATAACCACGTGCTGAAAATATTCCCCAAGGATTACTGTAAGTGTTCTTGAGATTGGAACTGAGAATTTGTTTCTATTTCACATGAGTAAAGTCCCAAAATGTTTGGAAAATGGGTAAAACCCTCAATCTAGTGGATTATGGCATAAAAGAGTGTTTTTTTCACCTTTGAAATGTATTTTGATAAGAACACTGAGGTTAACCCCTTTTGAGTCTAAGATACAACTATTAAACAAGAAATTGGTTGAATCACTTAATGCTTAAAAGTTTTTGAATTGAATGCCTTATTTGATGAAGTAATAATTTAAATATTTGGAATGATCCACTGGGCTTTGTGCTCATCCTTCATTTTTCTAACTTTTCAGGAAATTGATAAGCAGAAGCTTCTTGCTAGCTACTTAGGAATATTTTATTTATAAGTTTTATTTAATTGTAACGGCATGTTTTCCCAAAATTTGTCATTTGAAATTTATTCCATTGTATTAGACACAACAGTTATGTACATTAAATTTTGGATTTTAATATTCGAATCCTACCTACTATAATAAATTTTTTTAGTTTCATACTCTTGTTTGATAAATTAATAATATTGAAGGATGCTAATTTTCTCAATAATTGCTTTGTTGAATTTTTAATTAAATTGAGTTAAGTACTCAGAAGTTCCCACATACTTGGGTTAAAAGAAAATTAGAATCTTAGTAATTCAAATAATGTTGTTGGTTTACCGTGTGGTCAAGTCCACCAAGTTAGAGCTCAATTACTAGATATATTGGGCAGATTTAGAAAGAATTGTTTCAATTAGGTAAGACCTACACTTTGAGTTAAATTTAGAATGCCCTACCTTCTATTTTTGAAATTGAAAATTGTTTTGGAAAGTTATTTTTTGAAAGGAAATATACGTTTTTTAAATGCTATGCTTGGATACAAAGATTATGAGTTGAGCTGCTAGTGGGTAAGCCTTGTCTCGATAAGGCTAAACATTGAAAGGGAGATGGGTTATCTCGTTCTAGAAAGCGCGGTTTCTGAGCAGACTTCGGTCTTGCCCCCCAAGCTGGAAGTTGTCCCACCAAATCGTACAAGTAGTCGGAGTTGAAGAACACACTCATTTTCTTTGAAGGAAAACTAGGAGGTGGTATTTAAGGGCACAAAACTTACTAGACTGATTGAAAAGAATTGCCAAAGGTGGTATCGTGAATAGACGGAGGTTGTCGGTTTGACAGAAGAACCTTCAACCAGGATTGAGACCCTAAGTCTAGAAAAGAGACCTCAGGTAGAGACTTGGGAGTCGCCAAGGGTGGCACAATGGATCAAAAATGAAGACTTTAGGCTATAGGTTAGAAACTAAAAATGTGTAAAAACAGAACACTTGTTTGGTTAGGAAACGAGATCAGGAGGATCCTATATCTCTGGTTTATATGTAGTATGGGACACATATGAATTTTGGGGTGTGGAAGAATCTTGGACTCAAAAAATGATAGGCCATGTTTGGTGAATGATCGGTAGCTTTGGAGGATCTTGTTTCCCTATGCACGGCTGGTATGGGACGGACATGTAAAGTGGGGCTTGGGAAACCTTAGTTGTTGAGACATTTGCAAAAATTTATTGGGTGTAGTAAAATCTCTGAGTGGAAGTTTGTTTTGATGGGCAAGGGTGGTATGGGACACTCAAACTCAGAGACAGATGGAAACTCAGAATTTTGCTATGCTAGCATGAACATGTATGATTGTATGATTGCCTGATTGTTTGACTGCATGCTATGCTTGTTTAAACTCATAAAAATATATGTCGCATGTTCCCACTATGAAACCAAATCCTGTACCCAACAACATTAGATGGCCTTGAAACCCTAAAATAGATCTTAGAAGCGTAAATTGATAGGCCACTGAACAAATTGAGAACCTAGAGACATGAATCTAGAGTTGTGACAGTGTGAACGAAATGGAAACCTAAGGAAAAATACTGAATAGATTTTTGATTTGTAGATAATGGCTGGATCCAAGAGATACGCTACCAGAGCTACCACGTCTGACGAAACTGAACCGTGAGGACTGGAGACATAGGCTAGTATTACTTAGACACAAATGGAGAAAATGATGACTGAAGTCACCTGAAGGGTCATAGACCAGATGAACTGGGGGGAGTTTAAAGAAGTATTTTACAAGAAGTTCTTTCTAGAAGTTACGCTGAGAAAAATGCAAGAAGACTTTGTTAGGCTGAACTAGAGAGACATGACGGTGGTCGAATATGAGAAGAAATTTATTAAACTTGCCAAATTCTCACCAGAGCTGATTAGAGTAGAGAGAATGAAAGCGAATCGATTAACACAGGGTCTCAAGATTGAGATTCGAAAAGTAATAATGACAATGTGCCTAAAGATGTATAGAGATGTCATGGAAAGGGCATTGATATTGGAACAAGAATTAAATCTAGAGTAGAGATTGAGGAGTAGAAATAAGAGACCCATAAATGACAAAGACCACCAAGGGGCCCAGAAAAAGAACAAGAATGGTGGAAAGGCACGTCAAACTCAACCACATGTGTAGCCTAAGGTTGTGCTACTTGTCCAAGCAAAGGGGTCACATAGCCAGGAATTGCCTGACCGCACCACCTTACGCTCCTCAACAACAAGAACCACAAAATAAATAGGGAGGAGGACATAATGGTCGTCCTCAGGGCAAACAACAACATAATACTAACCAAGGGTAGAACCAAGGTTGTGGTCAAAACTAGGCCAAAATGTTTGTTGTTATCGATGCTCAGGAAGATCAAGTTCCTTCTTTGGAAGGTACATTCCTGTTATTTAATGTTGCTGTAAAACTGTTGTTTGATTTGGGTGAAACGAAATCTTTTATTTCTGAAAAACTAGCTGATAGGGTACAACTAATAACAAAACATTATCCATAACTTTGAATGTATTCACACCCATAGGGACCACTGCTACCTCAAAGAGAATGTGGAGTTATGGCCTAAGGTTTAGGGATAAACTAATCTTAGTCAACCTCTGTGTACTACCATTTTATGGATATGATGTGATCTTGGGGATGGATTGGTTAGACTAGTATCAAGCATAGATAGATTGTCCTAAGAGACGAGTAATCATAACACTACCTTCGGGTAAGACCTATAGAATCAATGGTGATATGTAGAGACTACCGAGAAACTGATGATAACCATGTTAAACTGCATGAAGCAAAAGGATGAGTTCAAGAAACTCTTAGAGGAGGACCGTATATAGTAGAGAAGAATCCAAGACTTATAATTATTTAGTGAATACAAAGATGTGTTCCCATATGACTTACTCGGGCTACCACTTGCTAGAGAAGTAAAGTTCAAGATTGAACTTCACCTTGGAACCAACCCTATAGCTATATCTCCCTACAAAATAGCACCAGTAGAGTTGATCGAGTTAAAGACTCAACTAGACGAGCTTTCAGAAAAAGGCTTCATCATGCCAAGTAAATCACCATGGGGAGCTTTGGTGCTATTTGTAAAGAAGAAAGATGGGTCCATGAGATTATGTGTTGACTACCGGAAACTTAACTAGGCAACAGTAAAGAATAAGTACCCGCTACCAAGGATAAATGACCTATTTGATCAATTGCGATGAACCACTCATTTCTCAAAGATTAATCTTAGGTCATGTAATAACTTGAAAAATTTGTGAAAAATGAAATGAAATAATTCATTTCAATTATGTAAATTGAAATGATAAATGAGGTCAAATTCGTTCCAGGGATCAACTAGCAGGTTTAATCCCTCAAAAACCTCTCAGGGGAATAAAATTAAGAAAAAGAGATGAAATGAAATGAAACAAATCACCTAACTGGTCTTGGTATCCAAAATTACTTTCACTTGTCCAATTAAGGGTTCATTTGCCTAATAGGCTTTAGTGGAATCTAAATTAGGAAAGAAAATTGGGAAAACCCAAGCCAAATAGAAGTTCTGAATTTTTATTTATTATGTACGAGCCCAAAAATATGTGCTAAGAGCCTAAAATCCTAGCCAAATATGAGATATAAAATTTTATTAAATTCATGTGGACCCAAAAATGTGTGACCACCCTAAGCACGTGCAAGTCACATGGGTAAAGAAGCCATGATCATGTATACCCATGCCCTATACACACATATGAGCCATCCTCTCTTGTTTAGGAACCATAAAGAATGGTCTCATGTACACACAAACAATGATCATGTGCAGCCATGTTACATACCATCCAAAACATCCCATGCTCACTCCTAAACCCTAGCCGCCACCTTTTGAAGTGAAATAGAAAGCTTATAATAAGAAAAACTTGCCTAACCATGAAGATTCTATGATTTGATCTAGTACACCTCAAACAATGATAATATGCTCCCTTGTTGCTTGACATCCCACTAGTGAACCAAAATGGGAAGTGTATGTGTGTGTTCAACTTGGCGCACCACTAAAGGAGGAAACAAGAATAGAAGCTTCCTTGCTCACACCATATCATGCATAGTTTTCATGCTTATGTTTATTTTAAAAGTATGATGCATGACATGTGATGTTTTCATGCTTTTAAGTGCTTACATGCTAAAATATGTTCCTTTTATTTATGATTCATGAATTAAATAAAAGACTTTGTTTATTAATAACCACTTACTGTCATAGTGATCCAAAGGGACACTATGGGTATTCTTTACATATACTAAGTATATATGGGTCTCATTATTGTGTGTAGATGTGTATAGCCCAAAATTACTTGGAATGTGGGCATGAGATCCTAATTCTAATGGAATGTGATAAGATGAATTGTTTTTCCTCCCAAAAGTGGGGTACTTTGATAAAAACATCAAGGGATTAGACCCCCTTTCAGTCTAACTTACAACCATACATAAGAAATTGTTTGAGTGACATAACATATGCAAGTGTTTGAAATGTAATGTGTTGTTAGTTTGAATTAGTAACATAGTTGTTTTTAGAATGATCCTTTGCACTATGCGCTCACCTTCCTTCTTTCATCTTTTTAGGAAATTAATCACATGATAATGCATGCTAAGAACTTAGTGTGCATCTTTTAGAAAGTTTCTATTTTTATTTCAATGTAAGGGCATGTGGCCCAAATGTTGAATAAGTTAGACATCCACTGAAATTTAGTTTCTATTTTGAGTTATGTACTCTTTCTTTTTAATTATTTGAAATTAAAGTTATGTACTTTCTTTATTTTATGAATAAAGATTAAAGATTTTTTTTATCTCTCTTGTAATTGTCTTATTGAATTAAAAATAAATAAATTGGGTTGTGTGCTCATAATTAAACAATAAGACTTAGGATAATTGAAACAGAAAGTCAAGTTGTGTACTTGTAAAGTAACATCGGCCATGCCCGCCTTGTGGATAAGTCTACTAAGAATACAGTGGATAAGTCCAAATGAAAGTCTCTGGAGTTGGGGTGTTAAAAAGGCTGTATCAGAGGTCAATTATTAGAAACATTGGGCTAGAAATAGAAAGTTAAGCCTAAATATGTATTGTTGGGCTAAAATTAGAAAGTTAATCTTATACCTACGGTGGTATCAGACTTAGGAAATAAATTTTAATTAGATGCTTTGAGTTGAACTTTGAATGCCCTGCCTTCTATTTTTGAAACTAAAAAAAGTTTTAAAAAGTGTTTCAAAAAGGAAATATATGTTTGGATACAAAGACTATATATTGAGCTGTTAGTGGGTAAGCCTTGTCCCGAATAACACCCCGACCCATGTATTCTTTTTTTGGGTATTTTGGACTTAACCACTTTATTTGACAGTGAACTTAACCATATGGCAGGACGGGCTAGTGTCACATTTACAAGTGACTCACACTTTACTTCTATGTTCAACTATCTCATGCCTTAGTGTAATTCCAAAGTGTTCAACTCAAATACACAAATTTAAATAATTGAGGCAATTACACCAGAGATAATAGAAATTAATAATCTAAATTGATTTCACAATTTTTAAAAAATAACATTATTACTGTGAAATGAATTAAATCAAAATTTGGGCGATGCCCTTACATAGAAATTTAATGGAAAACTTATAAAAATAAAATCTCTAAATCCAGATCAAGCTTTTTCTAGCATTTTTAAATTCTTGAAAAATAAGAGTGGATGGGCGAGCACATAGCTCAATGGATCTTTTTAAAATAACCACTTTACTAATTTAGAGTAACAACACATTCAAACTCAAGAACTTGTAAAACATTAAGTATTTTAATGAATTTCTTGTTTATAGTTGTTATTTAGACTGACGGGTTTCAATGCCTTTAATGTTTTTATCAAAATACCTCATTTGAGTGAAAAGGATTTTCAAAGCCAATTTCATTGGACTTAAGGTCTTACCCATATTCCCAAGTATTTTGGGACTTGAACCATATGAACTAATCACAAATAAGAACACCCACAAATGACCCTCAAGTTCATTGTGACAGTACGTGATTCTTAAATCCATAATCTCTAATTTAATCTCACATGTATGAATCATAAATAAATAAATTAAAAATCAGTATGTTTAACAAATAAACATTATAAATCATGCATCATAAACCTAAGCATGCATAATTTAAGCATAGCATGATTTCAAAAAATCAACTAACATGACATACATGTAAATCTGAACTTAAATCATGCTCAAACATAAAGAAATCAAGATGTAACGTGTAAAAATGGGAATTTAAACACTCATGGACTTGAATTTAAACCAAACTAGTAGAGAGGAGGTTTTAGAAGTCACTTCCACCTCTAAGAGAAAACTCCTCTTGCACCTCTGAATTCTCGCACAGTTCCATTACTCCAAGCTCTCAAAATCTCCCAAAAACTCAAGAGCAAATCAAGAGCTGATGGAGGTTGCCAAGAAGAAGGCTAGAACAAGCTAAGAGGAAAATGTCAACTTTTGCTCTGGGATTAAAAAAAATGAGAGCATTGGAGGATTTATATAGAGTTTAGAGGTCAAGGATTTTATGCAAAACTTTTCAGTCTGGTGGTGAGCATACAGATTATGCTTTGTAGCCTTAGGATTAATGTTTAGGAGCACACAGATTAAGATGTTAGCATTTGGACTGATTTTGATCATTGGTGCTAGTTTAGGAACACATGTATTAAGGTATTGACCTTTGGATTCGTATAGATCGATGACATGGGGTGATTTGTACACAGATCGTGGCTATCTCTCTTTTCCTATTTTTCACATCATTACCACAGTAATCATTATGATTACCACGGTAACACGGTCGTTCCGGCTCTGAGTCCCCTAGCCGCATATATATATATATATATATATTAACATAATTTATCATTTAATTAATCCCAATTATCAACTAATATTTGGTAAATATTATTTCTAATATAAATATTAAAGGTGCAACAAGAATATAGTTTTTCTCAAAAATCTCAAAATTCTTGCCCACTTTATTTCACAAAATTTTGGGGTATTACATGGGTTATCCCGCCCTAGAAAGCGTGGTTGTTAAGTAGATTTCGGTTTCACTATCCAATAAGAAGGTTCTCCCACCAGCTTGTACGAGTAGTCTATGTCTAATAACACCCTTACTTTCTATAAAAGAAAATTAGTAGGTGAAAACTTAGGGCAAGAAATTGAATAGAAGTCGAAAAAGATGCCAAATGTGATATCTTGACTAAATAGAGGTTGTGAGTCAACCAGATTGAAACCCTAGGTTTAGGGAAGTAACCTTAGGAAGAAATGTGGGTGTAGCCAATGGTGGCATAGTGGATCAAAAAGCATAAGACTTTAGGGCACAGGCTAGAAAATGAAAATGTGTGATTACAGAATCATTGTTTGGTCAAGGCATGAGATTGGGAAGATTATGTATCACTGGTTTCTGTGTAGTATGAGATGCATAGGAATTTAGGGATATGGAGAATCCTAGACTCAGAGAATGACAAACCATGTTTGATGAATGATCAGTAACTTTTGAAGAACTTGTTTTTATATGCTTGGCTAGTATTGGACGGTCAAGTATAGTGGCTTAAGAAACCTCAGTTATCAAAGGATTTGCAAAATTGATTGGGTGTGGCAATTTTTTTAGTGAAAGTCTAAGTGAAAGGGCTAGAGTGGAATGGGACGCTCAAACCTAAAAGCTTAGATGGAAGCCTAGACCTTTGTCGTGCTAGCGTAAACTTGATTGATTATATGATTGTTTGAAAGCATGCTCTATCTATTTATATGTTATTTTGAAACCAAATCTTTTACCCGATAACAAAAAAGGACCTAGAAGAATAAATTATTAGGCCAGTGAACAAATTGAGAACCTAGAAACATGAATCTAGAGTCATGATAGTACGAACGTTCGGTGAAACGATTACTGACAATCTACTTGATTTGTAGACAATGGTTGGAACAAGAAGGTACATCACCCAATCCACTACTTCTGACGAGACAGAGCAGAAGGAGTAAGAGATACCTATTGGAATGAAGGCTAGGATGGAGACTGAAATCACTCGAAGGGTGATGGACTAATTGATGAGGGTTCTACCTCAGATGCTCCCTCAGGCAGCACCATAGCCTCAAGTGCTTAAATCCATCTTAGTTCAACAACTAGCACCTATGACCCAAGCTCCAGACCGTCAGAGCACTCATGAGGATCTGGAGGATCAAAAAATAGAAGAAGATGTTGATGGAGCTATAGAAGGTCAAACCCCTCATTTGATGGTATTGTCGACTACATCTCGACCGATCATTGGTATCAAAAGATGGAGGAGCATCTCAATGTGTTGAAGGTAACAGCTTCACGAAGGGTGACACTGGCCACGCATCACCTCAAGGGACCTACTAGAAGTTGGGGGAGAATGATGAGGACAAATCCTACCACAGATGTTGATGCAACGAGCTGGGAAGGTTTTAAGGAGATCTTCTATGATAAGTTTTTTCTTGAAGCAACTCTGAGAAAGCTCCAAGAAGATTTTGTCAGGTTAAATTAGAGGGACCTAACAGTGGCTGAATATGAGAGGAAATTCACTAAGTTGGCCAAATTTTCTTAGGAGATGATCCGTGAAGTAAAGATGAAGGCAAATAGGTTTGCATAAGGTCTCAAGATCGCGATTCGAAAAGTAATCATAACTTTGGGCCTGAAAACATATAGAGATGTTGTGGAATGGACCTTGATTCTAGAATAGGAAGTCAACCTAGAACAGAGATTGAGAGGTAAAAACAAATGGGTCAGGAATGAGAAGGATCATCAAGGGGCCCAAAAGAAAAGTAAGAGTGGTGGGAAAACACTGCAAAAATAAGGGCAGACTAAAGGCGAGTCTAAGGAACAAGCTAGGAGGAAAGGGTTCTGCTATGTATGCAGACATAAGAGTCATCTCACTAGAAATTGCACAACTACACTTGCTCATGCCCTTCAGCAACACACAACAATAGGGAAGAGGTCAAAATGGTTGTGCTCAGGGGAGGCAACAACAATAGAATGCCAATCAGGGACATAACCAGGGTTGTGGACAAAAGTAGGCAAGAATGTTCCCTGTTGAGGCATAGGAAGACTAGGTTCTTGCATTGGAAGGTATATTTCTTTTGTTCAATGTTGTTGTGAAACTATTGTTTGACTCGGGTGCCTCTAAGTCTTTTATCTCTGAAAAACTAGCTGATAGGTTACAACTTGTGACTAAAACACTACCCATAACTTTGAATGTGTCCACACCAATAGGGACTATTGTAACTTAAAAAGGAATGTGTAGTTGTGACCTAAGGTTCGGGAATAAACTTTTAACAGTTGACCAATGTACTTTACCTTTTTATGGCTATGATGTAATCTTGAGGATGTTTTGATTAAACCAGTACCAAGCCCAGATTGACTGTCCAAAGAGATGAGTGACCATAACCCTACCTTTTGGAGAAACCTATAGAATCAACAGAGATATGCGGAGACTACCTAAGATTCCAACCTTAGCCATGCTAGCTGCTTAAGGTAGAAGAATGAGTTCGAAGAACTCTATAAAGAATAACTTTTTGAACTGAAGAGGATCCAAGACTTAGAATGGTTAGTGAGTATGAGGATGTGCTCCCAGAAGACTTACCTGGACTACCACCAGCTAGGGAGTTAGAATTCAAGATTGAACTTCACCCTGGAACCAACCCTACAGTAATACCTCCGCCGAATGGTTCGAGTAGAACTAATCGAGTTGAAGTCTCAACTAGACGAGCTCAGGGAGAAAGGCTTCATCAGGCCAAGTGAATGTAACATCTCAGAAATTTTATAGAAATTTGAATTTTTACTTAGAATATTACACAGAATTGATGAATGAGAAATTTGGCATGTCCTAGTTATCCAAGTAAGGATCAAAAAT
>JAJIYU010005250.1:0-22698 GCA_030144865.1 Tinospora cordifolia
AGAAGCATGATAGGGAGTCTACTGTATCTTACTGCTAGCCGTCTTGACATAAATTATAGCGTAGGCATTTGTGCTCGTTATCAAACTGCCCCTAAGGAATCACACTTAACCGATGTTAAACGAATAATAAGATATGTTAGTGGTACGACTGATTATGGGATTTGGATGTCTAGAGACAGTAATTTTGATATTGTTGGGTTTAGTGACGCTGATTGGGCTGGAAATATTGATGACAGAAAAAGCACATCCGGAGGATGTTTCTACATAGAAAACAACCTTGTTGCATGGATGAGCAAAAAGTAGAACAACATCTCCCTGTTTACTGCTGAAGCTGAGTATATAGCAGCAGGAAGTTGCTGCGCACAGCTTCTTTGGATGAAACAAATGTTGTCTGATTATTGAATTAAGAATAAGACCATGACACTGTATTGTGATAATAAGAGTGCAATTGATATTTCCAAAAATCCTGTCCAACATTCTCGTACCAAACATATTGACATTAGGCATCACTTTATTAGCGAACTGGTTGAAGATAACATTGTTACTCTTCAGCATGTGATAACTGAAAATCAGTTAGTAGACATTTTTACAAAACCTCTTCATGCAGTTAGATTTGAAAATTTAAGAGCATCACTTGGAATCTGCATCAAGTAGTTTCATTAAGTGACCATTTTTTTCTTTTTCTTTTTCTTTTTTTTTCGTTTTATTGTGCCGTTTTGGTTTTCTAGGTTCCTGCATTCAATGGGCTCAACGCTCAGCACTCTCTCCTCTTCCCCATTCAATTCTGGATGGCTACTCAATCTGTTGGTCTTTTCCAACCTAGGGCATCATAAGCGCTCCATCTTCAATCGACTGTTCGGCCTCCTGTTCGCACAGCTGCAAATATTCTGCAACCCTCTTCTAGTTTCCATCTCACTCTCATTCCTTCTTCAGTCATGGTGTTCTCTCAGTCCAAATCTAGCCGTCCCACTGGACCTCCGACCCGTTTCTCCGATGATTTCGCTCCAAAACGGGGACGGTTCAAGACTATGGCTCGAAAACCTGTTCGACCGATTCCAGTGGATGTTGAATCAGACACCTATGAAGACGAGATTCCCTTGGCCGAGGTTCTTGCGAAGATGTCTCAGGATCCTGTCCAAATTCCTCCAACTTCCTCTTCCGGTAAGTCGGGTCCTCCCACTGCACCTCCTTCTTGTCCTCCAGCACCTGAGTCCACTATCCCTGCGTTACCTGAACAGAGGAACCCTATTCCGCCAAGTGCCCCTGCGCCTCATCCTCCTAGAGTTAGGCGTGTCAAGACCTTAGCTAGCAAAAAATGTCCTAAACCCCATGCTTCATCTTCATCTCAACCATCCCGTCCTGTTCGGCCATCCCCCATCCTTGCCAAAGACGCCAAATCACCTCTGTTTTTTGACCTATCCAGGAAGGCTTCTTGGTCCCAATTGCGTTCTAAAACATTTCTTGTAGAACGCAATATTCACAAATCTGATTTTGCTAAAGCAGGTTTGGTTTCCCTGTTGGAAGAACAATGTCTTCTAAAGTCTGTAACGTGCCATAGTTTCTTCTTCCCATCCTTAGTCAAGGAATTCTATGCAAACCTCTCACCGGCCATTACCGATTCCACTTCCTCTTGGTTCCATACTAATTATGTGAGGGGGAGAATTGTGTCATTTTCCCCTGTTGATCTCAATGACTTCTTCGGGTTTCCTGAAGTTGTCTGTGATCATCTTCACCCTTTAGCCTTGGATGTGGATGTGGATGATGTGGTCAAAGTGCTGACGGGTAATCCTGAGTCCACTTGGCCAGGACCTGAAGGAATCAAAGTGTCATCTCTGTCAGCCAAACACTTCTTGTTGTCTCGGTTATCTACCTCAGTTTGGATGCCTTCCACTCATGCGTCCACTAGCTTTCATGATCGAGCAATTCTTCTCTATGCGATCAGCACGGGACATGCAATCAACATGGGCCAAATCATGTTCGATTTCATTGTCAAAAATGCAGAGTCCTCCTCAAGCTACAACAAATTGCTACTGCCCTGCACGATCACTGCCTATCTTGCTTCCAAGTATCAAGTACAGATTCCTCCTACTGATCGGACACCATTTCAGGGGGAGCTTTGCATTCTCCGGAAGGCTTTTGAAGGATTTCATACGCTTGACATTGAGGGGGAGTGGCCCACTGCCACTCACACGGCCTCCTCAGCAGATGCCCCTGCCAATCTCTCAGATCGGCAGAGTTACATTGGGTACTTGAAGGCTCGTCTGGCGTTTCTTTCTGCTGAACAACATCACATTCATTCCATCTTGCAGCAGCTTGAAGATGATGCCCAACTTTGCATTGATTGGGCAAAAAGGGGGAGAAGTTTTGGTGGTTTGTAGGATTGCAGTAGGATAACAGAGTAGGTTTTAGGAATATAATAGTTTGTTATAGAAAGAACATAGATAGACAGAGCATAATGAGTTTTGTTGTTGTGTGGACTGTTATGTTAGTTAGTCTTCTGTTAATGCAATCTTTGTTCCTTTTGCATTTCTTTTTTTCACTCTGCTGTGTGTCAATGGTTTTGCACCAAACAATGCCAAAGGGGGAGATTATTAAGATTCTACTTAAATTGGTAATGTTTGGTGCAAATCACTTTCCTGTGTCGTGCATTTATCTCCTTCTTGATTTGTTTCTAGAAAAGGATTTCCTTCCTATTTTGAAAACAGAATGTTTAAAAACAGAATCTAACCATCTGGATTTCCTTCCTGTTTTGAAAACATAATGTTTGAATAACATATTCTAACCGTCTGCTAGATTTTAGGATTTTAGTTTCTTTATTCAACAAACTATTTTGGCAATCAACTATTTTCCGTTAATCTGTTATGGCATTCGAATTCTTTCCATTTTGCTAAGATTTCTGAACGTGATCGACAGCTCATTCTGTTTTGAAAAGATCCTCTTTTAACGGCCTCACCCTCTTATTCTTTAAGATTGTGATTTCATTTATTTTGTAAACATTCCTTCGCTTATTTTTCTGAATCTAGAAAACTAGGATGTTTTCCTTTTCAAACAGGTCGAACATAGTGTTCTATTCTCTCCTATCAAAAGAATTATCAGCATATGAAAGTTTTTCCATGTTCTGCCTCTGTTCTGGAAAGGTCTCTGGATTTCAGCGAGACTGTCGCAATAAGAGAAGCAACAGATTATCAAACAGTCTGCCCAGAAAGATTTTCCAGAATTTGCTTCTCTAATGGAAAGATTGCTTGCTGCTGTCTATTTAATCCCGCCTTGTCTGAAGCCAGAGATCATCACTCAAGCACCATTTGATGTTATCTATTCATTGTTAAGAAGATTGATTGTTATTGACTGTTTTCTATGTGAGTGATCGAGAGAAAACAACTGTGCTCTGTTGCAGCAATCACAGTAGGGTCTGTTGGAGATTGCTGAAAACTGATGTGTTTTAAGAGTAGCAGTTGTTTGCCTATAAAGCCACTTCTCTGAAGAAGAAGTATCGTGTCCTCACTGTACGATTGTATATCTACTTTTCTCATAGTGGATTCTTGAACTGGGCGAGGCCCCGCAGACGTAGGTGGTTTGCACCGAACTGCGTTACCATATCATGTGTCACTTTTCGCTCTTTCAGCTTGTTGTTTTTCACTGCATTTGTAGTGTTCCTATGACTCCAAAAAATTTCAGAAACCAATGATTTTCCTTTTATGGGTCCGCCGTGATATAAGGTACGACAATCCTTCAGTGCATAAGATAAAAATTAATTGAGGTAGTGGATCCTTTGTCTTAAACCTCCTGAAGGAATTACGGTTTGGGACAATCTTCCATTAATTTTCACTTGATAAGACACAGTATCTATGCATTTTTTTGATCCACAGCTTTCACCTTTCTTAAAAGCCAAATTTAGATAGAAAAAAGTCAATGGACAACAATTTTATCCTATCATAATCTTTTGATATGTCCAATTTAAATATAACATCCTTTCCTCTTCTTGATCTTTTGCTGATAGAATGCCAGACCTTATGAGATATCAAATATTATTCCTTATTTGCTTCTCTTTAATGATTGCATCATGACAAGGACCAATGATTTTGTTCAAAATAGCCTTAAGTCTATTGGCAAGAATTTTTGCTAGTCTTATACATTACATTACATAGACTAATGGCCTCAGGTCTTGCAGATTCGAAGGTTACTAACCTTAGGAATGAGGGTGATTATTATTTTGTTTAAATCTAGTATGAAAGAGTGTTCATTTAAGAATTTGTCCAGTACCCTCAATATATGTGGTGATAAGCTATCCCAAAAAATTTGATAAAATGCTATGGAGCCTTGAATGAAGCCATGGCAAAGAGGGCTTCCTTCACCTCCTCTACATCCTCTCTTCTTGTATCTAACTGTATTTTTAAAAAATTGAGTCGATGGGCTCAATATGTATTTTCATGTATTAATTGATGAATTATAAGTAAAAATATATGATTTTACAGGTATTGCATAATTTAATATGTTAATTAAACGAAAATATGTGATTTTAAGAAATAAAACTAATTAAGGTGAGAATTAAAATAAATTAAATTAATATGATGAGACAAATTAATTCAATACATTAATTTCATGTATGTATATATATGGGTACAAATATATGTATAAGATAAAAAGATATATATGATGATGATACAATACATACATAGATATATACATAGATACATACATATATACATAAAATAATATAGTTTATGCAATTAGAGGAAAAAAGAAATGCGTAACATCGAGAATAATTAATTTTTTCTATTTATTGTATATTACAACAATTTTTGAAGATGTTATGTAGTGTATGCCAAAAGCAGAACACGTGTTAACGATGTTAGCTTTGGGTATTTGAGCTCGATATAGGGGGACGTGACCGACGACCAGGAGAGTGTTGACAGTTGATCTAGTTTGTGAGTAGTAATTTGATGTATTTATTTAATCTTTTATTCTACTTATGGTTGGTGCATAATTTTATACCACATCCATTGCATATTGCACTAAGACAAGGCTTGTTGGGGGACTCTTGTTCGAGTCTCACTAGGGACAAAACCTACTACCCGGTCAGCTCCTTGTGTGGGCGAGGTGTCAAAATATGGGACAATATAGACTCAACAGCATTGGCCATAGTGCCATTCTAAGTGAGACGAGGCCTGAGATACGACTACAGATCTTCAGATGTGTCGACCTGGCCTCAGGATGAGAAGTTCCAAGGTGCAGACATTGGATCATGATGGTTCCGAGATAGAGCTGATTGACAGATCTTTAGATGTGCCAACCTGGCCCGAGGATGAAAGGTTCGGAGGTGCAAACATTGGATTGTGACAGCTATGAGATACGACTGATCAACGGGTCTTCAGATGTGCTGACCTGGCCTAGTGATGACAGGTTCCGAGGTGCAGACATTGGACCGTGATAGTTTTGAGATAAGAGTGGTACGTTAGTACACTCTATGTATATATTTAGAGTGATGTATGGTACACTCTATTGGTTTGTGGGTGGTGACTATACCACCTAGTCGATGGGTCACGATCGTCGAGATACGACAGTATGGCCTGGTCGGTGGGCCACGATCATCGATTGATATCATAGTATGGCCTGGACGATTGGTTACGTCCGTCTAGAATGGCAGTATGACCAGAGGATCCTTAAAAAGAATGAAGGGTGTCGAGTTTAGATATTAGACCCTTGAATCATGACATACGATATGGCATATTTCATTACATATTAGACTGTTGCATTTTTATATAAATGATTTTACATGCTATTCTTTGTTGCATTTTATTTGAATGCTTGAAATATTGCCGATTACATTGCATGTAGAATGTTAGATTTAAATAGATATATTTGTTGCTATTCACTGGGCTCACGTGGATATCGAGCTCACTACTCTTAACATTTCAAGTCCGTCCAATGTGGATAAGGGGAAAGGCATGCAGTACGCCTGATTCTTTCAAGCCTATCCCTAGTAGGTTGTTTTGTTATTTTGCTATTTTGGTATTTTAAATTATTATGTACAAATTTTGAAAATGTAAAGTTGATTTGAACTCTAGTAATGTAATTAATCTTAAAGACTTCTGTTGTTGTTACATTATCTCGCTTATCTTGCTTTTGTTGCACTCTGAATACAATGAAGGTTTCGATAATAGGCTTAACAATAGTCGGCAAGTTTGACTGAGGAGTAGACTTGTTTGACTATTGTACCAGTCGGACCACCCATATAAGGTTTTGGAAGGGGTCACGACAATGTTGGTATCAGAGTCGATAATTCTTTTTTGGAATTAAGCAGAAATATGAGTCCAAAAGTTCTATTTTTCAAAACTCACTTTCAAAAATATATTGTGAGTAGTGGTAAAATAGGCTTTAAGGGTGGTATCTTGCAATGTTCAACATTGACTAATTGTATCAATTGCAGACTAAGATGCCACCTAGACGCAATAGACCACGGCGGGTACTGCAAGATCCTGCTCCTCCGCAGGATCCTGCACTACGACCTATACTGCCACCACCTGCCGAGCCTAATATGTATCAAGGGCTCAAAGATCTTATCTGAGCCCAAGGGGAGTTGATTCAATCCTCTAGCGCTGCACCTCATCAGAGGATTGATGGCGTTGTGGCTACTATGTAGCGACCAGCGCCTCCTGCGGCTCCTGCTCCACCAATAATTGAGCCAGCTGATGGGGATGATGATGATGATGAGTCTGAAGAGGAGATTGGGGCTCCTCGTAGGCACCGCAGAGAGAGACAGAGGAAGGAAATTTCACATGAGAAATTATTGAAGAAGTTCATGGACTTAAAACCCCGGTCATATTCGGGTGGTGTTAATTTGGAGCAAGTAGAGAATTGGCTGTTGAATGTTGAGAAGATAGCACGGTCGATGAAGCTATCTAAGGAGAATGAGGTGTTGTTTTCTGCCCATACCTTAAAGGGTGATGCCGCTTGATGGTTGTTATCAATTTTAGCCACAGAGCGCCTGGTTGAGACATAGACAACATTTCGAGAGTTATTTTTGGAGACCTTTGTTCCTACTTCTACCAAAAAGCAAAGGAAAATGGAGTTCATGGCCTTACGACAAGGCAAGATGACAGTCCAGGAGTATACTTGCAGATTCATTCATCTAGAGTCTTATGCTTCATGGCTGATTGCTAATAAAGCATAAAGGGTTGGATTCTATCGCTCAAGGTTGAACAGTGATATTTGGCGGGCGATACAGGGTTCTAATCTTGAGTCGCTAAAGCGCCAAACCCTGAGATATGAGGCGGATAGTAAGGATGAGCCCGTACAATTGCAGATTGTGCTAAGCAGTACCATGCAGATTCCAGCACAGACTCCTAGTTATCAGGCACATTGGCAGAAGAATAGGGGTTATAGGAAGAGGAAGCTTGTTAAGGGATCGACTAGCACCCCCTAGACCCAGTCTACCACGATGATGGCGGTTGCTACCACCCCTATTCAAACATTTGACCCACACGTGGCAGTACAGCCAAGAAGTGGAGGCTGTAGAGGAGGCCGAGGTAGGGGAGGCAGAGGCTTTGAGTTCAAGCCACCAATACCGGCAGTACGGATGGGCTAGCCGACACGAACAGGACAAGTTGTACAGAGACAACCTTTCACCTATTATCAGTGTAGGCAAATTGGGCAGAGGAGATCATAATGTCCTACTTCATCAGCCCAACCGATGGTTCAGCAGGGATATAGAAAGAAAGCCCAGGCAATCATTCAACCTGATCCGGAGGCTACCAAGATTTTGGTAAAAAGTACTGTCTCTGTGTTAGATTCCACTTTATATGTGTTGATTGATGCTGGCTCTATGCTATCATTTATATTTGGACCTGCTGTTGATAGATTGAAACTTAGACCAATTAGTGCATCCATTTGGCTAGTATTAAGTACTGCTGCTGGGGAACGTGAATACCCCAATATGGTATGTGACGGTGACCTAGAGATAGTAGTAGATCTGCGGGTTTTAGAATTTTTGGAGCTTGATGCCATTCTAGGCATGGACTGGCTTGCTGCTTATCACGCTTATGTTGATTTTTATGCTAAGCGTGTAGTGTTCCAAATCCCAAATCGACTTATAGCGCTATTCCAAGGTAGAGGTTCAGATAAACCTAACACCCAGGGTAGATTAGCGACACCCAAGGAGATGTGCGCCTCAGTTATTGAGGTTACCGCAGATACTGATGAACCTTCCAAGCCGAGACTTGGGGATATTCCTGTGGTATGTGAGTTCCCCGAGGTACTCCCTGATGATCTACTCAGTTGGCCTCCTAAGCAAGAGATTGATTTTGTCATTGAGTTGGTCTCGGGGGCTGAACCAATCTCATAGCTCCTTACCGTATCGCACCTAAGGAGTTACAAGAGTTGAAGGTTCAATTAGAAGAATTACTAGGCAAAGGATTAATTTGACCTAGCATGTCACCCTAGGGAGCTCCTGTGTCGTTTGTAAGGAAGAAAGATGGGAGCTTCCGCTTATGCATCGGCTATAGATAGTTGAATAGGGTGACTATGAAGAATAAGTACCATCTTCCTCGGATTGATGATTTCCTTGATCAGCTGAAGGGTGCTAGAGTATTCTCAAAGATTGATTTGTGTTCAAGGTACCATTAGCTACGTGTTAGGGAGGAAGATGTACCAAAGACAGCTTTTCAAACTCGCTATGGGCACTATGAGTTTCTAGTTATGCCATTTGGCGTAACGAATGCCCCAACGATGTTTATGGGCTTGATGCAACGGGTGTTCAGGCCTTATCTTGATCAGTTTGTGATAATATTCATTGATGACATTCTGGTCTATTTGAGGTCTAGAAAGGATCATGTAGAACATCTCAGAGTAGTCTTACAGACTCTGAAGGAACACTACCTATATGCAAAGCTGAGTAAGTGTGACTTTTGGATGACAGAGGTTAAGTTTTTGGGTCATGTGGTTGGAGCTGAAGGTATCTATGTTGATCCGGCCAAGGTCGAAGCAATTGTTGATTGGTTTAAACCTACCACAGTAACCGAGATTCGTAGTTTTCTAGGTTTAACAGGTAATTATCAGAGATTTGTACAAAATTTCTCCCGTATCGCAACACTAATGACTAAGCTAACTCAGAAGAATGTACCTTTTGTATGGACCGATGGCTGTGAGCGTGCCTTTCTTAAGCTTAAACAAAGGTTAACAGTTGCGCCAGTTCTTGTTTTGCCAGAACCAGGTCAAGAGTTAATGATTTATACTAATGCATCAAGATTAGGCTTTGGTTGTGTATTGATGCAAAATGACAGGTAATAGCCTATGCTTTGAGACAATTAAAGGTTCATGAGAAGAATTACCCAGTCTAGGATTTAGAGCTAGCAACTATTATTTTTGCGCTCAAGATTTGGCAACATTACCTTTATGGTGAACGATTCACATTGTATTCGGATCACGAGAGCCTCAAGTATCTATTTTCTTATAAGGATCTTAATATGAGGCAGAGGAGGTGGATGGAATTGGTGAAGGATTATGATTTTAGTATTGAATACCATCATGGGAAGGCTAACATTGTGGTTGATGCATTTAGCAAGAAACGGGTCGAGGCTACCTGTATGGCTAGACATATGTCTCTAGAGTGGAGGATGATTGATTTTGTAACAGTGATGAGTATCCACGAGACTAAGACCGAGACCAGAGTCAGTGCCCATATGAGAGCCCAGCCGGTTCTGCTTGCTGAGATCATGGAGGCACAGCCTCATGATGTTGATTATGTGATGTTCTGGGAGTGGGCGAACGACAGTTCTCGTGTGGAGTGGTCGATTGACACTGATGGTGCATTGAGGTTTAGGGGACGATTATGGGTACCAGCTGACCCTCACCTAAGACAGGGAGTACTAGCAGAGTTGCATCGTTCGAGTTATACCGTTCATCCAAGCACCAATAAGATGTATCTGGATGCTTGACGTACTTATTGGTGGCCGGGGATGAAGCAAGATATTGCAGCTTTTGTGCGAAGATGTAACACATGCCAGCAGATTAAGGCTGAGCACCAGAGACCTGGTGGTTTATTACAGTCCTTAG
Source organism: Tinospora cordifolia (assembly GCA_030144865.1). NCBI lineage: Eukaryota > Viridiplantae > Streptophyta > Magnoliopsida > Ranunculales > Menispermaceae > Tinospora > Tinospora cordifolia. Next base: position 10,051 of record JAJIYU010005250.1, read on the forward strand.
CTATTCCTGAGTGGAAATGAGAGCACATTACCATAGATTTTGTGATGGGATAACCTCAAATTCAACAAAGACACAATACTATTTGGGTTATTATTGACAGACTGACTAAGTCTGCTCATTTTTTTTCGATTCATACCAGAGATTCGGTTGAGGCTAAGACGATTGTATATTCGCAAGATCGTGAGATTACATGGTGTTCTAGTGTCCATTGTGTCTGATAGAGATGTTCGGTTTACGTCCCATTTTTGGTAGAGCTTGCAGAGACAGTTAGGGACTAGAGTAAACTTGAGCACAACCTTTCATCCATAGACTGATGGTCAGTCAGAGAGAGTGATCTAGATTCTAGAAGATATGCTTCGTGCATGTGTCCTTGATTTTGGTGGCAGCTGGGAAGATCATTTGGCGTTGTGTGAGTTTGCATATAATAACAGCTACCAAGCAAGTATTGGCATGGCACCGTTTGAAACATTATATGGTCGACCTTGCCGATCGCCAGCTTGTTGGGCCGAGGTTGGCGACATAGCAGTTTTTGGCCCTACCTTTGTACAGGAGTAGAATGAGAAAGATCCTTAAGTTTGATGTTGGTGATCATGTACTACTTCGGATTTCTCCTGGGAAGGGGCAGACTCGTTTTGGTGTCTCAGGGAAACTCGCTTCAAGATATATTGGACCTTTTGAGATTCTCGAGACGGTAGGTCCTATGGCTTATCAGTTAGCATTGCCACCCCAGCTAGAAGGAGTACATAATATATTTCATGTGTCGATGTTGAGGAAGTACTACCCTGATCCTTTGCATGTGATTGATTGGAGACATGTTGAGTTGCGAGAGGATTATTCATATGATGAGGCTCTGATAGCTATCATTGATTGGGTCATGAAGAAACTGCGCAACAAAGAAATACCGATGGTACGTGTACGTTGGCAGTTTCATGGTACCAAGTAGGACACCTGGGAGCGAGAAGATTACATGACAAGTCATTTTCCTGAGATTATGAAAGTTACTCCTTGATCCTTTCTTGTATTAAATTTTGAGGATGAAATTGTCTCTAAGGAGGAGAGACTGTAACGACCCGTTTTGTTAAGAAATTGAGTCGATGGGCTCAATATGTATTTTTATGTATTAATTGATGAACTATAAGTGAAAATAAATGATTTTACAGGTAGTGCATAATTTAATGTGTTACTTAAACAAAGATATGTGATTTTAAGAAATGAAACTAATTAAGGTGGCAATTAAAATAAAATAAAATAATATGATGAAACAAATTAATTCAATACATTAATTTCATGTATGTATATATATGGTACAAATATATGTATAAGATAAAAATATATATATGCTGATGATACAACATACACACACACACACATATATATATATATGCTTGGTTGGAAAATAAAATGAATAATAAAATAATATTAAAGATATAATATTAAAGGTGAGTTGAATAGATAATTACAAAATAAATAAACAAATAACTAATAACAAGATAATCTAAGATGATGTGGATGGATAATGAAAGAAATAAATTAATGAAAATTGATTTAATAAAGAGATAAAGAGACAAGGATAATAAAGGGATAATAAGGAGATAATAAAGAGATAATAGGAATAATAAGGAAATAATAAAGAGATAATAAGAGGATACTCAAGAGATAAAGAGATAATAGGGAGATAATAAGGGAATAATAAAGAGGTAATGATAGGGTAATAGAGAGATAATGATGAACCACTATTTTTGACTTCTTTGAGAATAATAAAGAGATAATAAGGGATAATCAAGAAATAAAGAGATAATAGGGAAATAATAAGGGAATAATAAAGAGATAATGAGAGGATAACAGAAAGATAATGATGAGCCACTATTTTTGACTTCTTTGAGGATAATAAAGAAATAATAAGATGATAATCAAGAGATAAAGAGATAATAAGGAGATAATAAAGGAATAATAAAGAGATAATGATAGGAAAATAGAGAGATAATGATGAGCCACTATTTTTGACTTCTTTGGCTAAGGGGACCCACCATATTTTGGCTATAAATACCCCCTCCCATTCTCTCATTTGTTCATTCTCCCTTGCTCAAATTTCCATCCGAGCATCAAAGGAAAAAAAAAACAAGAAAAGGAAAGGAAGAAAGAAAAGAGAATGAGAAAAAAAGAAAAAAAAAAAAAAAAAAAGAAAGAAGAGTTGCTCACTTCCAAATATTCGACATTTTGGGTAAATCACTTTTCTTTCTTTTCAACTCTAAATTATTATAAAAATTGTAAATTTTAGTTTTATAGTATAGTTTCAATAAATGTATTAATTTAATGGCGATCCAAAATTAGGGCATATTTTCTCTAGAAATGAAACTATACAATATATATATATATATATATATATATATATATATATCATTGTGTTCAAATTTACGAGTAAAATACAAATGTGTATATTATTTGTACCATCGTGGACCCTAAGAAATTATATGATAATTGGAAGTCGACACATAGGAGGTATACCCATTAATATTGGAATGTTAGTCAGTGGGTACTAAAATGTCCAAAATGAAACTCTGAACTTAATGACACTAAATTAGAATTTTTGGATATCAATAGATATATTAAATTTGTGTTTATGCAATTAGAGGGAAAAAATGCGTAATATAGGGAATAATTAATTTTTCCTATTTATTGTATATTACATCAATTTGTGAAGATGTTGCGTAGTGTATACCAAAAGCGAAACACGTGTTAACGGTGTGAGCTTTCGGTATTTGGGCTCGATATCGGGGGACGCGACCGACGACCAAGAGAGCGTTGGCAGTCGATCTAGTTTGTGAGTAGTAATTTGATGCATTTATTTAATCTTTTATTCTACTTATGGTTGTTGCATAATTGTATACCACATCCATTGCATATTGCAATGAGATGAGGCCTCTTGGCAGACTCATGTTCAAGTCTCGCCAGAACAAAACCCACTACTCAGTCAGCTCTTTGTGTGGGCGAGGTGTAAAAATGTGGGACAATATCGGTTCAATAGCATCAGCCATGGTGCCATTCTAAGTGAGATGAGGCCTGAGATACGAGTATAGATCTTCAAATGTGTTGACCTGGCCTCAGGATGAGAGGTTCCGAGGTGTGAACATTGGATCATGATGGTTCCGAGATAGAGCTGATTGACAGATCTTCAGATGTGCTGACCTAGCCTAAGGATGAAAGGTTCCAAGGTGCGAACATTGGATTGTGACAGCTATGAGATAGGACTGATCAACGGGTCTTCAAATGTGCTGACCTGGCCTAGTGATGACAAGTTTCGAGGTGCAGACATTGGACCGTGATAGTTCTGAGATAAAAGTGGTACGTTAGTACACTCTATGGATATATTTAGAGTGATGTATGGCACACTCTATTGGTTCGTGGGTGGTGACTGTACCACCTAGTCGATGGGTCACGATCGTTGAGATACAATAGTATGGCCTGGTTGGTGGGCTATGATCGTCGATTGATATCGCAGTATGGCCTGGACGATTGGTCACATCCGTCCAGAATGGCAGTATGACCAGAAGATCCTTAAAAAGAAAGAAGGGTTCCAAGTTTAGATACTGGACCCTTGAATCATGGCATACGACATAGCATACTTCATTGCATATTAGATTGTTGAATTTTTATATGAATGATTTTACATGCTATTCTTTGTTGCATTTTATTTGAATGCTCGAAATGTTGCCTCTTACATTGCATGTAGAATGTTAGATTTAAGTAGATATATCTGTTTCTACTCACTGGGCTCACGTGGATATCGAGCTCACTACTCTTAACATTTCAAGTCCATCCAGTGTGGATAAGGGGAAAGACGTGCAGTATGCGTGATTCTTTCCAGCTTATCCCTAGTAGGTTGTTTTGTCGTTTTTCTATTTTGGTATTTAAATTAGTATGTATAGATTCTGAAAATGTAAAGTTGAACTGGACTCTAGTAATGTAATTAATGTTAAAGACTTCCGCTGTTGTTACATTATTCTACTTATCTTGTTTTTGTTGCACTCTGAATACAATGAAGGTTTCGATGGTTAGGCTTAACAGTAGTCGGCACGTTTGACTCAGGAGTAGACTTGTTTGACTATTGTACCAGTCGGGCAACCCGTATAAGGTTTCAGAAGGGGTCCCGACACTTCTCTCTTGAGACAATCTTGTATCATCATCCACTCGAGGATTAAATTCTTGAAAGAGGTTTCACAAAAGGTCCATGTTTTCACTTGAGAAATGTGAAGTATAAAGATCCTAAAAATAGTTACTTGCCTCTAGAATGATATGATTTTCTTCATGAATCCAACTCTCTTCATAATCCCTCAAGGCCTTGATAGAGTTCTGGTTTCTTCTAGATTTAAACTTTTGCGTGGAAGTATTTTGTGTTTTTGTCTCCACTTTTCAACCATTCCACTTTAGCTTTCAATCTCCAATACTCTTCTTCCTTTGGAATCTACATCTTTAGCTGATTTTCCTACTCCTTTATTCTTGTTGGATCCACATCTGAACTATCATACAATCTTGATAATTCCTCCTCCAATATCTCAATCATTAATGCAGAATTTGCTTGCACACAACTCCTCCGGGCAATCAAACTATCCTTCATCTTCCTTAGCATAGATCATCTAAATGATTATCTTTCCATATGTGATCCACTATCCATTTGCAAGTTTCAAAACTCAACCATCTTTTATCGAAAACAAAACAAGTTCTCTTTTCATCTAGTCTTCTTTCAAAACAGCTAAGATTGCAGTGTTATCTGAGCTTGAGTAAGGAATACGCTTAATGCTCGCATGAGAATAATGCAATATCCAATTCGAATTAATTACTGCTCTATCTAGTCTTTCGAAAAACAGCTAGTCATGTGCTCTCTTGTTGGACCATGTAAATCTGGGCCTTGAAAAGACTATATCAAAGAGGTTGTTTGAGGAAAAAAACTACTTGAACTCCCTTCTTTCCACCTTACTAATTAAATTACCTCCCTTTTTTCATTAGCATTTAGGATTGAGTTGAAATTCCCCATCACAATAGTTGGAGGGCTTTCTATCATTAGCTTTTCGAAATAACACTTTCCATTGCTCCAACCTTGTTTTACTGTATGCATGGAAGTATACTCCAAAGAGTTTCCACTCGATTTTATGAAATCATCTACAACTCATTTCAATACAAAAATATTGAGTATTTGACAATCCTAACTAGTTCAATGTCCATCCACATTGCACATAATCAATCACTTTTACCTTTCAAATTTAATGTCAGAAAACAATTGAATTTCAGCACATGCTTCAAATTTTTTATTTTCTTACAACTATTATTGGTTATGAAAGGATCACAATCTCTGGAAAATGAAGTTTCACCACCTTCTTTAATAAGTAAGCTGCCAGGGTGTTCCCCACACACTGACAGTTCTAGTGTAGCACTTTCATTGTGTTTCTGCTGGTCCATTTGGGCTGGCCTTTCCTATTCTTCTTTATTCACTTTTTATCTTTTAACAAAGCTACTTGAGCAAACAGTTGCAAATCTCACCTGATTCTCCACATTTTTTTTCCCATCTTGTCCTCTTATGCACTTCCCTTGCTTTAATCTTTGATTTTCTTTTCTTGTCTTGCTTTCTATTTATACTCTCTTCTCTTCTTCCTATCTTAAAACTACCTTCTTAGAGCAATCTCTGAAAGAAAATATCACATTTCTTTTCTCCAAAACTTCTCTCATCTAAGTGCTCAGTGTTAGTATTTATACTAAATATGATTCATGCATTGCAATTTGGTACATGTTTATGCATTTATTTAGTTCATGAATTTTTGTAGTTCATGTATGTGCATTAATTTATATGCATGTACTAACATTTATTATGATTCATGTATGAATTTAGTTCATGGGATTCATGTATGTCATAAATGTTTGATGCTCATTTGAGTACTATATAAACCATGTAAGCATAGCATTTAAAATCAAGTTGAAGGAACAAAACATTCCAAGTTTCCTCATTTTTTGCTCTTTCCTCTTCAAACACTTTGTGTTCTCCCAACAAAGTAGTATCAGAGCTTTGAGAAGGTCCTTGTCAAGAAAAGAAGATGGCGAATAACTTGGTTTCATTCCAAGTTCCTAAATTTACCAAAGAAAAATTTGGTAATTGGTGTATTAGAATGAAGGCTTTGCTTGGTTCTCAAGGTCTGTGGGAAATAGTACAAACAGGCTACGATGAGCACGAAAATGATGTTGTTCGAACTCAAAATGAGTAGGATGTTTTGCAATTTTCTAGAAAAAAGATCAAAAGGCTCCTACTCTCATCCATCAAGCAGTTGATGATGGAACATTTGAGAAAATATCTGCAACAACCACCTCTCAACAAGCGTGGGAGATTCTTGATCATACCTTTAAAGGTTTGGATAAAGTGAAGAGAGTTTGCCATCAAAATCTAAGAGGTGACTTTGAAGCCTTGCACATGAAAGAATCTAAATCATTTTGAGATTATAGTACAAAAATATTAGTAGTTGTAAATGAGATGAAGAGATATGGAGAAACCATGAGTGAAATCATGGTAATTGAAAAGATCCTTAGATCTTTGATAGAGAAGTTTAATCACATCTTTAACCATTAAAGAAGAATCCAAAGACTTAGAAGCTATGACGGTTGATGAACTTATGGGTTCCTTGCAAGCTCATGAAGAAAAAATGTTGAAGAAGAAGAATAAAGAGCTAGTGGAGCAGGTTTTGCAAACAAAACTTTCATTGAAAGAAATGAAAGCAATAATGAGTAGAACCAGAAAAGAAAAGGACATGGATTTAAAAATGGTCGCATTCGAGGTCGTTGTCAAGGAAGAGGAAAAGGTGGAGGAAAGTTCTTTAACAAAGAAGACAATAACCATGTTCATGGCTCTTCAAGGGGATATGGAAGACAAAATAATTACAAACAAAGATGGCATGATAACTCTCAAGTTCAATGTTATAATTGTCAAAAATATGGTCATCATTCTTGGGAATGTCATAACAAAACTGTTGAAGGAAAGTCGAATTACGCTTCAAATAATAGCAAAGCTGTAGAACCGACTTTACTTTTGACACTTAAAGGAGATGCAGAAGAACAAAATAGTACATGGTACCTGTGACCGACAATGTTAACTTTGGTGATTCATCCAAAATTTTTGTTCGAGGGAAAGGTAACATTTTAATTCCATTAAAGTCTGGAAAGCATCAATTCATTTCTGACGTTTATTATGTGTCAGATATGACTAGTAACATCTTGAGTTTGGGATAACTTTAGAGAAAGGTTATAATGTTGTTATCAAAGATTATAATCTTTCTTTAAGAGATCAATATGACAATTTAATTACTAAGGTTCCTACGTCAAAAATTGAATGTTCTTATTGAATGTTCAAAATGGCATGGCTAAGTGCTTAAAAACTTGCTATAGAGATTTATCTTGGATATGACACTTAAAACTTGGGCATTTAAATTTTGGTGGGCTTAAGTTGTTGGCCAAAAAGCACATGGCGAAAGGTTTGCCATTGTTTGATCATCCCGATCAATTGTGTGAAGGGTGTCTATTTAGAAAGCAATCCAAAAAGATCTTTCCTAAAGAAAGTACAACAAGAACCCGAAAACCACTAGAGCTTTTTTATACTGATCTATGTGGCCCAATCAAGCCAAGTTCTTTTAGTAAGAATAATTATTTTATATTATTTATTGATGATTATAGTAGCAAGACTTGGGTTTATTTTGTCACGAAGAAGTCACAAGCTTTTGAAGTTTTCAAGAAATTCAAAATACTTATGGAGAAAGAAAGTCGTTACCATATCAAGTCCTTGCGATCTAATAGAGGAGGCGAATTTACATCAAATGCATTCAATGAATTTTGTGAATCTCATTGAATTCAATGTTCCACGATAGCTCCATACTCTCCTCAACAAAATGGTGTTGCTGAACGAAAGAACAGATCGATTCTTAATATAGCCAAAAGCATGTTGAAAAGCAAGAATAAGCTAAAAGAATTTTGGGCAGAAGTTGTTGAATGTGCGATTTATTTATCGAATCGTTGTCCAACAAAAAGTGTGGGGAACCAGACACCACCACAAGCATGGAGCGGAAACAAGCCTAATTTGTCTCATTTGAGGGTATTTGGCAGTATTTCCTATGCCCATGTACCTGATCAGAATCACTCCAAGTTTGATGAAAAGAGTGAGAAGTACATTTTTAATGGCTATGATTTTAACTCAAAAGCATACAAGCTCTACAACCCAAGCATCAAAAAGGTCCTAATTAGCCGCGATGCTGATTTCAATGAAGAAGCATCATGGGACTAGGCCACTCAAAGTGAAGATTTTGATTTTCTTCCATTTTATGAAGATGCAGAAGAAGAAATTGTTCAAAGGATTGTCATTCCACCACCAACTCCTACTCTTGCACCTAGACAGACATCCCTAGAAGCAAGCTCCAATAAAAGGCCATAGCGTATAAGGTCTTTGCGTGACATCTATGAAGAAACAAGTGAATTAACTCTTTTTTTGTCTTCTTGCTGATTGTGAACCTATAGGTTCGAAGAAGTAGTGCAAGACAGAAATGGGTGCATGCCATGAATAAAGAAATTGATGCCATCAAGAAACATGACACATGGGAACTTGCAAATCTAAGCAATTGGTGTCAAATGGGTGTACAAAGTGAAGAAAAATGCTAGCAGTCAGGTTGATAGATACAAAGCTTGACTAGTGGGAAAGGGGTATACTCAACAACATGGCATCGACTATGATGAAGTCTTTGCTCCTGTTGTTCAAATGAAAACTATCATACTTCTCATTCCTTTAGTTGCTCATAAGAAATGGAAGATCTTTCAAATGGATGTCAAATCTGGTTTTTTGAATGGGTTTCTTGAAGAAGAGATTTATGTGCAACAACTTTTAGGATACGTTGTGAAAAGACATGAACATAAGGTCCTAAAGTTGAAGAAAGCTTTATATGGCTTGAAATAAGTACCGAGGGTGTGGAATACGAGAATCAATACATATTTTCAAAGGAATGTCTACATCAGATGTCCTTATGAACATGCACTTTATGTAAAACAACTTAACAATGATGTTTTTGTTTGCTTGCTTGTATGTGGATGACTTGATATTTACAGGTAACAATGTTTCTTGTGTGTGGATGACTTGATATTTACAGGTAACAATTTCAGCATGTTTGAACATTTCAAACGGGCAATGACATGTGAGTTCATGTAACACCCCGAAAATTTTATAAAAATTTTGGTAAATTTAAATAAGAATAATTTAAGCAATAGACCTTGGAAAACTCATGAAAACATGGTTTAAGATATGTTTAATCAATGTACAAAAGAATCAATGTGCAAACCGAAGTGAAGCACGGAATTAAGCATTGTAACTGTCCACTGGTTACCATGGTAATTCTATGAATTACCGCGGTAATTAGACTAGAACCCAAAAAAAAGAATCAAAATCACAATGTTCTGGTTACCACGATCATTTATGTGATTATCACGGTAATTCGACTAAAACATAGAAAAATAGTGTTCCAGTTACCACGGTAATCCTTTGAGTTACTATGGTAATACTTGAATTATATAAGTATGAATAATGCACCAAAAAAATCGAATCGTCGTTGTAATCCCAAGAACTGATGCTAGCTGCCAATACTAGCTCACAAACCCCTCTTTACTAGTTTGTGAGCTTAGATGTGTGAAGAACAACCTCCACTAAGAAGAAGATCCGTGGAGGTGTAGTTCCAAACATTTTGTACTCAGGTAAAATCATGAAACCTACTTGAAATCTTGAGTTCTTAGCATTGTAAATAATTTTTTGAAGTGTAAGCACATTTTTCTTTGAAACTTAAGTGATTTGAAGGTTGCAAGACCTTGTTTTGGTGAGAAACAAAGAAGAAACGTGAAGAGCCCTAAGGTACAAAAACTTATCTTAGTTTGATGTGTGTTTCAAGCTTAATGTGCATGTATTTGAGTATTAAACACATGGAAAAAATACGAGCGAGATAATGCACACGAAAGCATTGAACACATGAACCCACTGGTTATTGCAGTAACTAACCGCGATAATTAGAGGAAAAAATGGTGGAATCTGTACACCTTAGGATATCAATGTCAGCGAACCATTGCATTATGATTTAATAGACTTTGGGAATGTTTCAAACTCATGTAATGTGTTTTCAATCTCGTAGATTGAAAGACAAGGCTAATATAGTGCAAAACAAAGGCCCAAGGGAACGAGAGAAAAGGTGGAAGTGATTACTTTGCTCCCTAGTATTATTTAAATTTTAATGCTGAATATGTGATGTTTACATTATTTGAATGTCTAGAAGCATGCTAGGATGTTGATTAAATGATTTGCAAATAACATGAATATATGTATGCTAGAATAACAAGAGTTATATGTCTATGTTCTATGTTTACATGCCTTTATGCTTTTATGAAATGATTGTTGCCTTACTTATGTTTTAGGAAATAATCAACATGAATACTCTATTGTGCAATGATGCATTATACATGATAAATATGCTTATCATGCGATGTTCATTGATACACAAGCAAAGATAAATTTAGAGTTGAATCGCGTACCACTGCAGTGGTCCATGGGGGATCACTATGGATGTTCTCGCAATAAAAAACGATGGGTTTGCCCCTGGTTCCCGATGACAGAACTATGGGTGTGACCCTTGTTCTTTAGTGATGGAGTGATGGGTGTAACCCTAGTTCCTAGGTTGGGTGATGGGTGTGCCCCTATCCCATTAAAATCTGGCATATAGTGCATTTTTCTCGACTTTTGTGATATGATGATGATGAGAAAACATTAGGGTTAAACCCTTCAGTCTAATTAACAACTGTTGATAACTAAATGTTTGAAATACATAAGGATTGATAAGTGTTTGCATGTTCAGTGTTTAATTTAAATAATGTTATTGATGTACTGTGTATGATCTACTAGACTTTTAAGCTCACCCCACATCTTCATTTCAAGTGACCACTAAGACGGTTCATGTTGATAGTATTACAGAGTACTATAGGAGCTGCAAACCTCATTGTTGAGGTTGTTATCAAAGTTCTTTGTTGGGTAGTTAGTTTTAGATTGGGTGTATGGCCCTCCAAACTGGTTTAAATTATTAATTTTGTTTATGGTTTAGACTTCGGCCGCATAAGCCATGTTCAGATATTTTAGTTGGAAACTTGTCCACGATTATTTGAATTCAAATGTAAAAGTTAATGATTTAACTATTGATTATCATTTCATGCTTTACCAGTGTTACTCCTTAGTAAGTTCAAGAGTTTGATTATTTATGTATATGAGTTCTGGTATGTCCATTTGTTATTTAATGATGAATTGAATGTGAGAAAAGTAATGTCCTAGTTCTCGGTAGATGATATATGTGCCGACATTTAATGGCACGTCTCTTATGTGTGACAGACGTGATAGAAATGAAGGACTGTGAATTGGGGTGTTACAAAGTTGGTATCAGAACCCGGGCAGTATTTGCTAAGCTTGAACAAGATGGTTACTCTGATACCAAAGGTGGTGTCAGAGCTTAGCCAGTAGGTTACTGGGCTCGATGAAAGCTTGGGCTATAGAGTACTAAGCTAGATATTACTCTAATACCAAAGTTGGTATCAGAGCTCAGTTAGTAGACAACTGGGCAAAAAGATAGAGAGACCCTAGGCAATGGATGCCAAAGGCGAAATGAGAGCTTAGACTGTACAATACTAGGCACCGCTGAGATGAGAGCTTAGGCCAGATGTGTACTCAGACGCCATTGATGGTAGCTGAGGTTAATGATGGTTGTGGGTTCAATGGAGGCACCGCTCAACCAAGTATTAAAACCTTAGGTCTAGTAAAAGAGACTATAGACAAAGACTTGGGTGTTGCCAAAGAGGCACAGTGGATCATAAATAAAGCTTTAAGGACATAAGTTAGAGATTGAAAATGTGTGAATAACGAAACACTTGTTTGGTCAAGATATAAGATCGGGATAATCCTGTATCTCTGGTTTCTGCGTGGTATGGGACGCATAGGAATTTGGGATATGGAGGAATCCTAGACTTGGAGATTGACGGGCCATGATTGGTGAATGGTCGATGACTTTAGAAGAACTTGTTTTCCTATGCTTGGCTGGTATGAGACAGTCAAGTATAGTGTGTAATACCTCATAATTTTGTCAACAAAAAGTTATTAATGAAATAAAATTCATTGAGAAAAATTTTAAAATAATTGGAGGCAAATAAAATCTTAGTATCAACATAATCTAACTAATGATATAAGGTTAGTAGAATTATCAAATATTAATTGTATAAAAAAATTAATTTATAATTATGCAAGTAGTGGAACAATTAAGAAATTAATTATCCAATATAAAGTAAGTAGAGTGAATTATATAATTATTTTTACCTCTCTGAAAATAAAAATACGATATAAATACATAGAAATGAAAAATATAGATAAATATGAATTATTAATTGTTGGCAATATTAAAGAAATGGAAAAATATTTAATAAATACAATATTAGAAAATTAGAAAGGGGAGAATATTAGCAAAAATTAATAAAATAGAAGGATATGTGCAATAAACCATATTAGAAAGTGAAATTGGGTGTATAATTGGCAAAGTGCGGATAATAGACACCTTATAA
>JAJIYU010005251.1:0-22625 GCA_030144865.1 Tinospora cordifolia
AAAAAAAAAGTGCGTGGCGGGGGGGGGCGTCTGAGAGAGCGGGAGGCAGGGAGGGGCGGCGGGAGGGGGGGGGGGGGGGGGGGGGGGCGGGGCGCGCAGAAACAGATATTTATTATTAGAAATTCTGAGAGACTTTACAAAAACAGATTTGAAAAATACAACATCTAAATCCTCCAAAGGAACGATTAAAAAAAAAAAAAAACAGAAACCATGTGTCCAACACACCAAAGAGAGAGAGAACCCAGATGCCAATATTATATATAGACAGCTCAAACAACTTTCCTAAATGAGCAGCTAGTTTAGGATTTAGGATTTAAGGTTTAGAGATGTTGCATGAACCCATGAACTTGACACTATTTTAATATCTTCCCGAGGCTGAGCCTCATCCTGACAAGTCTCGTGAAAAACCTATTGTTCATCTCCAACAAATGCACAAAGAGTCACAAACCAAACTATAAGTAGTACTTCATGTTTACAGTTATGCTCCAATTTCTCATTCTCCCTATAACACATTACGCGCAATGGGGCAATACATATACTATATGCAGCAACCCACTTCACAGCTGGTCCGTAGTGTTGAGACTTCTCCGGTAATGATCCATCCAAAGACTTTAATTTTAGATGGTAAACAAAAATGCCACAGGGAAGCTAGAATGTTGGTCCATATTAGACCATCATGAGAACGCATAGGATGAGTCTAAAAGATCTACAAGAATAATGACTAGGGGATCAAGAGACCAGGTTAAACGATCAGTAGATGTTTTGAGCCCTAACCTGATCCAAACTAAGTAGGGATAGGACATGGTCTTCTTTGATGGATAGGCCTCCAGCTAAGTGAAGATTCCATGCTGGGAGTGAGGTCAAGAAGAGACAGGGGTGATCAATTGCACAAAAAACACTTATATATAGGCTGGTCATGGAGAGTGGCAGCCTACATAATAAACATGGCTTTACAGAAGCCAACATTTGGATCCTAGCCAACGGTCTTCCTAGAAGAGAAAACTCTCTCAATTCCAAGAACACACCAAATATGAGGGGCAATACTAGCAGAAAGAGTAGCAATGAATTTCCATGGACTTCGAGAGGACATTTTACTAGCCCAATGGAAACCTCTACCCTGTCTGACAAAGTACGATGACCATATCTACCACCAATGAACCTTGGTGCAAAAATCTCCATAACCATTTTCCGTACAACGCTATATTTCTACCTATAATACCTCCAATATCCAAACCCCCTACCTCCATCAAATTTCACACAGTTTCTAACATCTCACCACAAATTTCCCGCCCCTTTAGGCTCCTTCCACTCCAGAAAAATTGGTCAATTACCTACTCAATCACTCTAGCAACTCCCCTAGGAATCTTAAAAAGAGGCATGAAGAATGTTGGGAACTACAATAGAACTGATTTTATTAAGGCTAATCAACTTCCTTTTGAAAGGAAAGCAAATTTCCATCCATCCAATTTCTAGAAATAACAAAAGACATTGGATCTTAGTAAATGCTAGATCTTGAGTCTACCACCAGGACCAAAATAAGTCATTGGCAAGAGCCCAGTGCACATCCCATTGAGTTGGTCAAGCAAGACATAACCTCTGAATCCAAATTGATGCCTTTCATTTGGCACTTAGCCTAGTTGACCTTCAACCCTAAGAATACCCCAAAATATTACTCATAGCAATAGCATTACGTGCATCATCTCGTCTCCCTAATGGAGAAGAAGCATCTCAGTGGAACAATGTAGATAGAAAACTACAATCCTATCCATCCCCACCCTAAACTGTGAACAACCTCCATTTGGGTGGCTTAGACATCAATTTGCTAAACACATCAACCACAAAAGTCATTAAGTATGGGAATAATGGATCCCCCCATCAAACCTCCTACTAGAGACAAACTAGCCCCTAGGCCTGCCATTTACAAAAATCCATTATGTCACAAAACTACAGCCCATTATCCAACCAATCCACCTAGGCCTAAAACCTTTCTTAATTATGAGCTTTTCAAGAAACTTTCAATCAACGATACCATAAGCTCTGGTAAAATCAACTTTAAAGATCACTACGAATTCGACCCTCACCCCATAATCTTCAGTAGCGATGTTAGTCACTAGCAGCACAATTAATATTTTTTGCATGTTTTTACGCTCATCCAAACCAAAAAATTTATGAATTCAAGCAATGCCATAGTAGTTTATCAGCCATGGGAGCAACGTGAAGTTATACACAGCTATCCAAGATAGTTTATTGATGTGGTAGAGCTATTGAAGAATGCAATTAAAGAAAGCTATTGGACTAAATGTTGTTCCCTCTAGAAAACTATTGGGCTAAATGTTGTTCCCTCTAACTAAAAGTAGGGTTCGAAATTTTGACTTCGCCACAAACTTTGATCATAAAAAGTTAAAAATTAATTCGAAGAAGTTCAAGAAGTTAAAGGGAATTTTTTTGTAAAAAATCGTCAACTTAAAGAAGTTTAAAGAAGTTATACATAAATGGTAAAATATACACAATTATTATTAGAAATGATAAAAAAACAAGTACAAATAGATATTTTTCACATGTCAAAGTATAACTAAAATAGGTTGAAACATGCATTCTTTACATTGACAATGTTTACTGTATATCACACATCATGAATTTTACATTATTTACTTGTACCTAATATTTTTGTCCTTTTTCAGGTCAACAGATTTATTAAGGATTTTTAAGTTGAATTCAATATGCTTCAATTTCAAGTTTGAAGCTTCAACGATTGAGAAACATTTTTTTTTAATTTAAACACCAAAATTTCAAACTTATTTGAAATTGTAATCTCATTAGATTTATTTATCTATCATGAATATTTGGCAACGTGAAAGATTTGTGTATATTTATTAATTTTAAAAAATCTACACATTTAAGATTTTGACTGCTTTTTTTTTAATTATTATTAAACTATTATATGCTATTCAAGAAATTGAATGCAAGCTAAGTGTCTAAATTTAGTTAAAATATAATTAATTTTTGCTTTATGTCAAAAAGAGAAGATATTAATGGGAAGATTACACATTTAAACATACTCCACTAGTATAAGAACAACAAAAAGAAACAACACAATTAAACAAAAACATTGATGGAGCAACATAGACCACAATCAAATGACAAAGAGTCCTTATGCCATGAGTAGGTAGTCAAATGTATGTTCAAGTTTCTACCCATTTAGATATTGTGTACACTACAGGGATCTTGGGTAGATATCTGGGTAGATATCCAAGTGATCCAGGAATCGACCATTGGAAGGCAAACAAACAGGTCTTGAGGTATCTACAAAGAACTAAAGATTATATGCTCACATATTAAAGGTTGGATCAACTTGAGATCATTGGAAATATTGACTCAGATTTTGTGGGGTGCCAAGATAATATGATATCTACTTCAGGCTATATCTGTCTGCTAGATGATGGTGCTATGTCATAAAAGAGTGTTAAATAGTCACTTATAGCCTTCTATGCCATGACACTAGAGTTTATAACATGTTATGAGGATTGAATCATGAAATATGGTTGCGAAATTTTGTCACAAGGCTGCACATAGTGGATGGTTTCGATAGACCACTTAAGTTATTTTATGACAATAAGTCAGCGGTTCTATATTTTGATTACAACAAGAGCTCCACAAAATCAAAACACATGAATATAAAGTTTATGGCCATTAAAGAAAGTGTCTAGAGTGGGTACGTGTCTATAGAGCACATTGAAACAAACTCCAATGTTGCAAATCTGCCTACTAAGGGATTGCCACCCAAAGTATTTCGTGAGCACACTGCTCATATGAGTGTCAAGTCTACTAAGGATGTTCAATTTAAGTAGGAGTTTATACTTTTAGTTGCATCTATGTATAAAAAATTTTCAATTAATTCAGTCTATATGATATTTGACTTTATTTTCCACAAAAATAAAGCTTTGCTCTGAATCTAGTATTATTTGATCTTACCACGGTTTAAGGATGGACCAGTAGGAAACAAGCATGTTAAATCACATTGCATGAAATTTCCATACTACACATCCACATCATAATCCATGTCATTCATTTGTACTAACATTTGTGACCATAGTTCGGTTGAATTATGATTAATATAGTGAAAACCTCTTTTAATCCTATGTTGCATGATTAATGGACCAGACTTGCCATAGATACAAAAGAATATGCCACTGAAATAAAGGACTTTACAAGTCTTCTACAAATACATGATTATATCTACATTGATCGACGTCATTCTTCCTCTCCACTTTCAGTTGACCCCCCTTGGAAACATTGAAGTTCAATATAATTACAGTATCAATGCCATGACATCATATTGTAGTATTAGCATTTGTAACCATTAACAAACTTTTGGTACATCTCTTCGTCAACTTTGGTTAATACATTGTATATAATATGTTAGTATAATATGTCAAAATGTTAGTATAAGATATATTATGTGTCAGTATGCTAGTATAAATCTATATCAAATCTTTTTCTTTCATAGAGTTTTTTATTTTTTAATAAAGATTTTTTCCATATAAAGTGTTTGTTAAAAACTTTTTACATTTTCTTCGAAAAGTATTGACAACGCTTCACCTCTAGGCAAAGTTTCATCAATTTGTTTTTTGAAGTTTTTGAGATTTTTTGTATTTTTTCAATTACTTGTGCACTTCACTTCGATTTCCCAATTTTTCAAATTAATTTGACAAAGTACACCAAAAATCTACAAATTTTCAAATCTTGATCAGAAGCTCAAGGCTTCTTGTAGGCTTTTATCCTAATAAAGACAGGAGTGTGCCTTGAGTCTTAAGCAAGGGGTTTTAAGTGCAATTTGTAAAGCTGACTCATTTACTTCAACCAAAAAAGAAACACGTCTTTTAAGCATAAAAGAGGTCATAATCACCTATGTTTAGGAGATGAACAAGAATGCTATGTTTGTTGATTATCCACTCACTTCTAAGAATTTTTCAAGTAAAAATAATGAAATAAATGGAAATAAAAGAAAGCTTAGAGAGAGATAAGTAGTTACTCGCCAACCCCCAAAAAAAAGGTAAGCAAGTGAATTAAAAAAAAAACAAAAACAAAAACCTTGTACTTGGGTGGGAAAGATTAGTAACACGCTGAGGTTCAAGAAATACTTGGAAGATTAGAAACTGTTGAAGGCAATCATGATAGTGAAGAGCTGAAGATGAATGATCATTTTAAGAAATAAACAAGATGGTGATCTTTAAGGCATTAGCAACCTTTTTTGAGCACAAGCCAAGAGCACTCCATTGATAAGCAGAAAATGACACATCCTAAAAAAAAAAAAAAAAAAACATGGCAACAAAGACGCCACCAAAAGACAACAAGACCCAACATATAATTGCATACAAAACAAACATTGTCCCCAATCACCAACCCAATCCACAAAAGGAGATACCCTCCACCAAGCTGGCATGAATACACAAAAGCTAGTCATGGACTTGATGGACTGCATAAGTGAGTCAACCTCGGCAATCTCAATTATGAAAGACTCTACCTTTTCATTCTAACCAACCAGAGAGTGGAGAAGGAAGCTAGGGCAGCTGCCTAGCTCACCTTACAAGAGACAACCGAACAATGAGGCATGGCAAGACATTTGTCCAGAGTACACAAAATAAGGAAGCTGTACCCTGGAATACAGACCAAATATATCCCACACCAGAAGGGCATATGATGAAAGGACAAAAAGATGATCAAGGGATTCAGCATTGCAAAAACAAAACAACTCTCTGGAGAAATGCACATAGCCATTAGTTGCCTTTGCAGGATTTCCATTGTGTTAAGACATCTATGCATCAGGGCCCAGTAAAGTACTTTTACTTTAAAAGGAACTCCAGCATGCCAAATTATATGAAACAATGGAAAGATAAGAGAGGTCAAATCATATGACAAAGTAGATTGGAGGGATTTTCGTGAGAAAAAGTTGTTGTTCTAAGGTCCAAGGAATATCTACCATGGCTGGTAGAAAGCATGACGCATTCTACGGAGGAAAGTAGTGGAACAGCTTCCTCTTGTTCTCTCATAGTCAGAATATGAAGGAAGTGGAGGTCCAACAGAGTTGTGAAGGTGTCTTGGTTGGTCTAAAGGCTATAATAGGCTGGTTATGTTGACAAGAACAGTGTTATAAGTTGCTAACTACACTAACGCCTCTAATAGATTATTTACAAAATCAGTGAATCTATTTATGGAAAAAAAATACTTCTAAATAAGAAAATAACAAAATAAAAATTGTGTATTCACATATCACACATGATAGAATGATTAAAAGATAAACAGGAACCTACGATATACTATTAGCTTTCAATGGAGGGTAACTTACTTTGATATGCGTTCCTCAATCTCCAAAGTTGATGAATGTGGTTCATTTGAAGTCCAAGCACCACTAGCACCCCCGTCTTGTGCACTTTCCTTTTTATCCTTAGCTTCATCATGGCTTTCATCATGTATCCTCCCACTCACTTTATGTCTCTCATTGTTATCCTGCTCTATTTCCTTCTCTCTTTCTCTATCCTTCAATTTATCCCGGTCTTTATCCTTTTCTTTGTCCTTCACTCTCTCCCGATCCTTATATTTTTCCTTTCCTCTTGACTTATCTCGATCCTTTTCTCTTTCCTTCTCTCGATCTTTTTCTCTTTCCCTATCTTTATCCTTCTCCTTCCTCTCTCTTCCTCCTCGATCATGATGTTCCTTCTCCCCTCCTCTATCCCTATCACGATACTTATCCTTCTCCTTCTCCTTATGTCTATATCGATCTCGTTCTTCGTAATCTTTCTCCCTAACCTTATCTCTGTTCTTGTCCTTCATACGATCTTCCACATCTTCTCTCCTGTCCTTGCTAGAAATTCTACGATCCTCTTTCTCCCTCTCATTTGAAATGTCATTAGTCTTTGAGCGCTCTAGTTCTCGCTCTTTACTTCCATGGTCCTTCTCCTCTCTTCTGCTCTTCTTATGATCCTTGGCCATTATGTATTGGTGCTGCAAACAATAGGCAAAAAGCATTATGACAATTTTAAAGTAGCATTAGTCAAGCCACACAATTTGTGTTTAAAAGCACAAGAGAAATACGATATGGTGAGTGAAAATTTGTCAAAAATAAAATAATGAAAGGAAAATGGTAAAATTAAATATCATAAAAATCTAAAGAGCTTTTATGAATAATGTTCTCATACTAGTATGGAAAAAAAAAAAAAGAATCCTGCATTTTTTTGAAAAAACAAAAGAAGAACATGTTTAAAACTGATGGGGAGACAATATTAATACAAATTAATCAGCTACACTAAACAAAAGTGAATGAATTGAATGGTGTCATTTTGACCATTATAGAAATAGATAAAAATGATAGTCAACTACAAAGAGCTTTCTCCCAACAAATTGATAAAAAAAAATTAATGAATTTCGTTAATTTGACCTTTTGAGAGAAAAAAGGTATCAAATCAACCACTCCAATCTACAAGCTTGATAGAAAGGGGCAATGAAAATAAACAAAACCAGAAGAAGAACAATCATGAACCAGATTTGAGATTTGCAAAGAACAAAAAAAGCAGATAAACATCACTAAATAACTATTACTATTAGCTTTAATGCGATATTTTAAACTTGCAAGCATGCAAGTATCAGTTGTAATACTCAGAAGATTGATCTTACAGAGATTGACTAATGTGAAAACACCAAAGATGAATAATTTATCGAGTGCTATAACACAAATAACTAAGGCATGTAAGAATTATTTTGACAACTTATGAATTTTTTTTTACCTTATATGTAATTCAACTAGAACACCAAAAATCATTGTAATTGGAGGATTTACAATTAAATAATAAACAAACAACTAATATTGTAAATTTATTTTAAAAATCCATGTGAAAGCTTCAATTATCCTACCATAAGGAATTTCAAACATTTTAATATATTTAGAAAATCACACATAAACAATAAACTATATGAATAAAATAATTTTGACATATTTAGATGTTTAATTAAATTACAATAAACCTTAACTACCCTTTTTTAAGATGAAAAACACCACACATCAATCAAACTAAAACTTAAACGCCTTAGAGATAATAAATTTAGCCTAACATGTATCTAAAACAACCCATTAAGATATTCAACTGCAGTTAACAGACCAATCAAAACTAACACCATAAAACAAGATTTGCAAATGAAACAAATAATCCAACTTTAAAACACTAATAAACCAAAATAACCCAACAAAGAATCAATAAAACAAAGCCATTGACCCAAAAAATTTTGCAATTGAGAAATCTAAAAATGGAGTTGAAGAATTTGTAGCAAAGAACACAAACTCATAAAAGAAAGAAAAAATAAACCATGTTTCGAGTTTTTATAAGTAATAACCGTTCAACATATAACTACCACTACGATTCCACTGTAACCAAGGCAATAAAAAAAAGGAAAAAATGGAATGAATACAATAAGTGCATTTCCTTTTTAAAAATAAAAGATTGTGCATCAAGAGTTTAGAACCAATCTATAAGGTTGTGTTTGGTTGCACAAAAAATAGAGATTTTCTCGAGAAAATTTTTATTTTCTTGAGAAAATCATATTTTCTATTGTTTGGATGGACAAAAGGGTGAGAAAAAAAATTTTAAAAATTTTCTCACCTCCACCATTTTCTCATCATAATTTTCCCAGCCTAAAGGGTGAAAAAATAAAATTTTCTCATGAGAAAATATTTTGCACATCAATTTAAAAAATAACTTCTTATAACTAACTTTTATTAAATTTTTTCATGTGCAACAAACAACTATGAGAAAATTTTCTCAACAACATTTTCTTAAGAAAATAATATTTTCTCAAAAAAAATTTTCTTAGCAACCAAACACAGCCTAAATAAAGAAGGAAAAAAAACAATGAAATTCAACAATCCAAAACCTAGATTTTTAAACCAGAAAAACTCTAGGGGAAGTCCCGACTCACCTTTTGTTACCAATCCAATCCCTACTTAAAATTCCGGAAATTCTCTCCAACTTATGGTTGTCCCTCTCCCATTCCACCTCTACCTTCTCTATTCCTTCTATTTTTGTTTTTTTTTTTCCGAAGCCCTAAGAACGCCCTCTTTTTCCTAAACCCAAAATCTCTCTTTGTTTACATTTTTCTCCATCTTAGCATCATCGACCATTTTGCAATTAATCCAGGATTAATCTAAACGTCACAAATGAAGAAATAAAACTTACAAACCGAACTATTGTCCCTAAAAATTTTGCCTGATTGAAAGTTGAAATGCACAAAAAACTTATCAAAGTCTAGAATATTCAACCGTCAGCCGTTTGGACTTGTTTGAAGAAGAAGTACAAGAACAAGAACAAGAGTAGCCACCAATTTGGAACGATTTTCGATTAGGGAGATTTGGGGATTTGACTAGAGATACGAAAAAGGGAACTATTTTTGTAATTTAAGCACGGTTTGGGATTTTGGTGATTTTGAAGATGAGATGAGGGTGATATGAGCGAAGGGTTTTATTTTAAATCCTTACCTGGGCTGCAGCTCCACCCTAACTGTCACTTCTCTGCTTCGTCACTCTTCTTCTTCTTCTTCTTCTTTCCTTTCAGTTCTCTCTGTCGTCTCTCTTCCTCTTGTCGTCCTCACCAGAAGGGTTGCAGCGCAGGATGCCTTATGTTTCTTCGATTTTCTCCTCCTGCAAAACAGAGGAACATTCACGCTTCGGGCCTTTGCCAGACCAGAAATGTCAAGCCCAAGACCTGGCTGGCCAGGTCCTTTGTCATATTTTAGAAAATAAATATTTGCCACTTTTGTATAAATTTGGTTATAACATTTTTTAAATAATTTTAACTTTTACTAAAATACATATTAGGGTGTCATAAAGGTTGCTAAATTTTAACTTACTTCAAAAATTACACGATTTACACTATTACACATCCTCAATTTCATTTTTACAATATTATGTCATAAATTGACCAAACTATATTCTATGTGTTAAAGATCCTTTATGGTGTGTTTGGTTGCTAAAAAAATTTTTCTTAAGAAAATATTATTTTCTTAAGAAATTTCTGGAGAAAATGTTGTTGATAAAATTTTCTCATAATTGTTTGATTAGACGTGAAAAAATTTAATAAAAGTTAGTTATAGGTAGTTATTTTTTAAAGGATGTACAAAAAATTTTCTAATGATAAAATTCTAACCCAAAATTTTGATGAGAAAAGTTATTGGGCTAAAAAATTTTTTGAATTTTTTTCTCACCATTTTTATCAACCAAACGTAAGAAAATAAGATTTTTTCACCAACCAAACACAATCTTAGTTTTCTTTATTTCGCTATACCAATAAAGAAGAAGATGACTTTTTTTACATGGTAAAGATGTGGCCGAGAAGTTGGAGAATAATAAAAGTGAATATAAGATCATTCCATCTCTTTAAAAAATGATTCTTCGGAATTCTTATTTATTACCATCTCATTTAATTTTGCAAAAAAGAAGAGAGTTTCTAGCGATTCTAAAAAAAGTGAACACAAATTCGTCTAATTTCCTTCAAAAATAAAGCTTTTCACTTCTCATTCATCACTATCTCTTGTACTTTTGTCAAAAAAGATGAGAGTTTCAAATAAGATCTTTTCTAATAACAATTTTAGAACATGTCTGAAGAACATATTTTTAAGAGTCATTCATCTCTAAAGAATGATGTTGAGACATTGACATTAGATTCAAAGGTATTCGAGGATTTTTTTTTTCCAAATACTCTATTTGTTGAATATGTTTATTATATGATTTTTTTCCAGTGTTAAAGTGTTCTTGATTGTGTACTCACCTCTTTAATTATAAAGTTTTATTATATACCATTAGTATACAATTAATATACGAATTCATCATTTACATTTATAATGCTAATTTCTAGTTATTTTTCATAACCAAATTATTTTGTATAATATACTTCCAAATTTTTGTATTATACATGATTTTAGATACATTGTGAATCCAGATGATCGACATTCTAATAGAGTTTGGTTTTATGTAAATTTGAGAGTAATATGAGCTTTTAAAGGCAAAGTTATCAAAAGTTCAACTTGATAAATTCAAGGGTTCATATTTTAGACATTTCCTTAACATGTCCACAATAGTGTGGCAACCTTAGATTGTACATAATATTATTTTACGAATGGTTGTCTAAACAAATGCGTCTAAGATATTTATAAAAGTGAATGGAGTCAATCTAAGAATCAGTATTGATGATTTTGGCCTTATAATGAGATTAATCGCAAGGGAGACACTAGACGTTTGCTTGTTGAGATGCAAAGAACTACTTTCAATGACAAATACTTCAATAGGATCCAAAAAATCAATAAACAGTCAATCTACAATATATTTGTATTACACCGCGGGGAGAATGATAATGATGCAATCAAGATTTCAATTCTCTTCTTCCTTTACTACTTTTTTCTCATAAAATTGCTAAATTCGACAATAGTGTTGATTTCAAGTTAGTTGAATTTGGTAAAGTTAATAATTATTCATGGGGTAGGAATCTTTTAAATTTACCATAGATTTTCTAAAAGAAAATTCTTGTTTGGACAAGAAATGTGAAGAAGAAGATGGGAAGAGGAAATACACAGCAATATACAGGCTTCTTAGGTTTCTTTTAGCTCTTCAAGTGCAATTTTGTGAATGTTGTTCTTATGTTAATTGTAGCTATGCCATTTATCATAGACAAATATATCCATGTATTTTAAATTGGAGTGTTGTTAAGCAATTTAATTTCAAGCAAATTAAAAAGGAGTTTAATTACTTACCTCATAGTAAGGTATTTTATTTTTAAATCAAATTCACTGGTAACATTAATCTTCATTTCTTTTATACTTTTGTATCCTCGTGCTTTATGAGTTTTCTTATTTTTATATTTAGTTGAAAAATTCATTCATGACCATCAAACAGTAGTTGCAACCATATATGGGCAAATTATTTAGCAAAGATCAAGAGAAGAATTTTGTAGATGAATATTTGGAGCATCATCAATTTGATGTTGATGATGATTTTGTTGCTCATCATCCTTGAAAATTGCTTCAATTCCTCCATTTGAATCGCCTAGTAGCCAACTAGAAAATTCTCAATGAGGTACACAGAATAAAGTATACCCTACAACTAGGAGGAGAGAAGATGTACCATAACCTCAAGAAGGTATACTAGTAGAAAGGCATGAATAAAGATATTTTAGATATGTCTCCAAATCCATGACATGCTAACAAGTTAAGGTAGAGCATCAGAAACCATCTAGATGACTACAACCACTAGCAGTACCCGAATGGAAGTAGAATAATATTACTATGGACTTCATCATTAGTCTACCCAAGAATATGAAAGGGGGAGATATTGCTTGGGTCATTATTAACAATTTGACAAAGGTTGCACATTTTCTTCCTTTCAGATCCACAAACATAGTTACATAGTATCAAACAAGGAATCTAGATTCACTTCAATTTTGGTAGAGCCTTAGAGAGAATTGGGCACTAGACTAACAATGAGTAGTACATTCCACCCTTAAACAAATGGATAGTCAGAAAGAGTCATTTAGATCCTTGAGGATGTGCTTAGGTCACATGCCCTCAATTTTAAAGAAAAGTGGAACAAATATTTACACCTTGCCGAATTTGCCTATAATAATAGTTACCAAGTGAGCATACAAATAGCTCCCTATGAAGCTCTTTACGAAAGACCATGCAGATCACCTTCTTGTTGAGCTGATTTTGAAGATCACGTCTTAACAAGGCTAGACTTGCTAAAAGAAATGAATGACTAAGTCAAATTGAAGAGGGCGATAAGGTATTTCTAAGGATTAGTCCTTAGAAAGGCAATAAGAGATTTGAACACAAAGGAAAATTATCTTCTAGATATATTGGACTATTTGAAACAATCAAACGAATGTGCTTATCAGTTGAACTTACCTTCCGGTCTATCTTCCATACACAATGTCTTCCACGTATCCTTGCTCAGGAAGTTTGAACCAGATCCATCGCACATCATTCAGTTGAAAAATATCAAAATATGAGAAAACATTACTTATGAGGAAGTACCTTTCAAGATATTAGATCACAAAGTACAAAGCTTGCGAAATAAAGATATACCTCTAGTCAAAGTGTTCTTGAAACATCATAAAATAGAATAAGCAACATGGGAGCTAAAAAATGAAATTAAGGAAAAATATCTCAAACTTTTCAAAAGAATTCAATAACAACTACAACTCTAAAAGGTATGTTTTCTAATTTCGAGGACAAAATTCATTTTTAAGGGGGTCGATTGTAATATCTCAAAAAATGTGTGTCAAATAAATATATAAGAATAAATAAATAAATAAATAATAACAATAAAATAATATTGATGAATAGAGTAAAACAAAATAGGGAAATAAAGAAGGAATAAATAAATAAATAAAACACATATAATTATATTTATTTATGATAGTGATTAACATACAAAGAATAATGTGTGTTCATGAATTAGTATACATGACACATTAGATAAAAACATTTATAAGGTATACATGAAATTAAAAGATGTTAACATTTTATGTGGGATGATCCAATTGCTAAAGAAAGAAAAAAATAATAATTAATAAGATAAAATAAATGAGACGTGATCAACCCATATAAATTATTAGAATGTTTAATAGACATCCAATTAGCAAATAATAAAATACCCTTAAAAAATTAATTAGAAAAGGGTCCTCAATCCTTGCACCATTGTAGAGAAATTCTAATCGTTAAATTAAAATTTTAACATCTAATTTAAACTAACTCATTCAAACTAGTACCATATTAGGAGAATTCTTTAGATTAAGGGAACAACCCTAAAGGGATCACACTAAATAAAATTTAGAAACAAGAATATAGATAATTTAAGATAGAAACCTCATGTGATCTCAGATTATTATTCACCATTAGATTAAGAACTGGAATCTTAAATCTCAACCATTCATCGAAGATCAAGATTAGCTAACCTTAGCTAGAATATTCCTTAAGGAGATGTCATGCATGTGAGCCATTGGATCATCAACTTTAAGCTCCAATCTTGACCGTCCATATAAACAATTAAAAATGTAACCCTAATGGAGATGCCACTCATATTCATAAGTCAAGAACACAATTTTGGAAAAAAGGAAAGACTTCCCGTGGGGATGTTGAGAATCTCTCAATTTGAGCAATTTCCCTAATCTCTAAATTTTGTTCTCAAAATTCAAAAAAATAAAAAAAAGGAAACACGAACATTCAAAAAAGGGGGACTCTCCATGTTCTCAATTTTTTTTCTTCTTCTTCATTCTTCTCTTGAGCATCACTTTTCCATCTTCCCACCTTCATTTGCCATTAGAGAACCATTCAAACACTTGCAATCAATGAAAATATCAAACTACAAGAAGAGTTATAGTGGTCTATCTTGAAGAAAATGTACCTAGTGATTGAGGGTCGTGACACGCAAAGGTGTTCGTAATAGAAAAAAAAGGTGAGAGTCACCTCATCATTCTCATCCATTGGTAGATTGTGTTTCTACTTTTTTTTTATCCAATTTTTGGAAGCAGGAATCACACTAACTAATAAATGCATGTGAAGGTGCAAGTTTGTGGGTAGTGACAAATCTTGAATGGGTGAGGAAATATTAGGCAAACAACAAGGTATAAACTTTTTCTTATTCTAAAACTCTTTGATCATTATGTATTATAATTGAAATAAAGGATTTTCTATGGCCGACCGTAAATAGTGCTCAAAACAGCATGAAAGACATTTGGTAGATGTGCACTTGTGCTCACACATAAGTGATATGTTTGAGTGCATTTGTATAGCCATGATTAAAAAAAAAACTTTTTAGAACACTTAAAGCCGCTGATACCAGTCCATGTCAGTAGGTATTAGGACTATCTTAGAGCATGATTAATGAGGTCCTAGATCCATGGATGTAAACCTTACACATACAAAAGTCTTTATGTATAAAAATATCTCAAAATAATCCAATAGGTGGACTAATTTGCAAGGACCCAAAAACTAATATATATATATATATATATATATATCACTTTCCAGCTACCTGTTACATGAACACACAATCAAATAACATTGGACAATGCTTCTCGTTATGGTCTTGTGTGATGCCTAAAAGACAACTTGAAGGAGTTACAATTTTTAAATTTGTACATCATTTTTAGGAATGAAAAACCATCAAGAAACACGTTCACACTATCTGGAAATGAAGCCAAGGTAATGAAAAAAGGGGAACACTTAATAAAAACTCAAAAAAGGTCAATTCACAACACGATGTGCAAAAGCACACCTAGAGTTAGATGAGAAATCAATAGCTTTGAACATGGGTCCAAAGCTTGTTTTAAGTAGTTATAAGAGTCAAATGACCCATGAATAAGTTCTCATAAGTTGGTTCCCTCAATAGACACAGAGGCATGCGAGATTGGAACCAAAAACGCGAGTTTTCCCATAATGAGTGAACTACGAATTGACTCGTCATGGGTCTTTGGGATCTTAAATATGATAAAACTTAGTAAAGTTAATTTTAAAATATAAAAATAAAAAGATTTTAAACTAATTCGAAAGAAGATTGGATCCAAATATCTCGTAAGGATACGTATCGAGAAGCTATTGTAAGAAAACGTGTGAATAAAAGAATTGATAATGAATCAATCATATAAAACTGATAATGGATCAATTAATAACACTTAAATCAACCTAATTCAAGTAAGTAGGGTTAGTATAAACCTCAAGTTACATGAACTGAATCCAATATTGATCATAGTGTATTAAAGGCTCAAATAACATGAATGAAAGTTTAAGATTTAGTCCAACTTGGAATGAAACTAACAAGAAATAGATGTTGATAAGTTGATTTCATTTTGTGAGAAGCTCAAGGAAAGCATGGAAGCGCTCTTAGAATCGATTTGAGGTGGAGATGATACCATATCTTTAAATTATTATTAAATAAATCTAAATAAACATGATTAGATGAGTCGATTGTTTCAATAATATTATGCCTATAGAGGCATGTTTGCTTGTAAATGATTGTCTATTGAATGAATCAGTATTTGGTTGCTAATTATTTAATGCATGTGTCTTTTGTTTATTATGTTAAAATAATCTCATGTGAAGATATGAAAACATGAATGCGTATGTATAAGTGTTAATCTAATTGATCGAGTATCATGAGAATTGCATGATGTGAATATGGTATACATTGTGATATTATATAAAACACGTTAAATAAAGTTAAGAACACACATTTTGGGACATAGGTTAGAGACTAAAATGTGTTGAAAAACAAAACACTTTTTGGTCAAGACACAAGATCAAGAGGATCTTATATCATTGGTTCCTACATGATATGAGACGCATAGAGATTCGGGGCTATTGAGGAATTTTGGAATCGGAGATTGAGGAATTTTGGAATCGGAGATTGACAAGCCATGTTTGGTATATGGTTGGTGACTTTAGAAGATCTTGTTTTCCTATGCTCAGCTAGTGTGGGACGGTTGAGTATAATGGAACTTAGGAGGCTTTAGTCATGGAGACATTTACAAAATTGTTTGAATGTAGTGAAATCTCTAAGTAAAAATCTATGTCGTCAAGCAAGAGTAGCATGAGACACTTGAACTTAGAGGTATGGGGAGAAGTTTAGGAATTTCTCCATGCTAGAGTGAAATGTATGCTTGCTTGAATGATTGCTACATGTCTTCCATTATTACTGTTCTAATTGTTATCATGTGAGACCAAATATCATGTCCCTACATGTCTTCCATTATTATTGTTCTAATTGTTATCATGTGAGACCAAATATCATGTACTTTGAAAATTGTTATGGTGATAACAATAATAATACAAATTTACATATGGACATAGTGGGAATAGCTATTTCACAAGTCTAGAGAAGCAATTTATATCCCAATTTTGAAGAAAACATATTTGGGTTGTAACAACCCAAACCAACCATGATGATATTGTCCCCACCTTAGCCACCAGGGACTAGGTGCAGGGTTTTATCATTGGCAAAACTTGAACTTGAGCCTCCCAAAATGCATCGGCATAATGAAATACCCTCGAATGCACATTTAACCTAGGCATCACTTGGAGTCGAACTAGTGTGGGATATTACAATCTACCTGTGACACCCAAGGCCCTCGGACCGAAACCCAAGTCCTCTTGCACGTGTCACATCGGGCCCAGTGCATAGATAAGTGCTCCCTTTGGCTTAGATGCCCTGCGTGTGAGACTACACATATCTGTGGGTCTGATCCGCTGGGAACCTGTGGTCGTCAACCTTTTCCTTTCAATCCATCCTATGCTTGATCATCCTTACCACTAGACTCAATGGAGTAAAATATAAAAGTCATTTCATGCGATTCTTCAACTAACAGTAAATTATATCAAAACACATCATCGGATTTTAACTGAAATATTCACAACAAATCAAGATATTGCAGTAGAATCAAATATCAAAATACACAGCCAATGTTGTACAATTCAGATATACCAAAAAAAATATACATTTTCTTTGCAGCTGAAATATTTCTTCAAATACTTACAGAAAATTCACAGTTCGAAACAAATACAGTGTTTCAAAATTTATTTCACAAATATACAGTAAAACAGGCAACATGCCTCAGTTTTCTTCATAGGTACGAAAACAGTAAAATAGTTTAAAATCAAAAGAAACTTAAAGTCTCTTAATAACCTCCCCGTGAGGCTACCCACGACATCCATACGCTAGTCAGTCAGTGCACTCCACTTCTGTGAATACCTGTAAAAGAGAGTGGGGTGAGCTTGAAAGCCTAGTGGATCATCCCTACACATCACTAAAATTATATAAATCAAAATCCAAAACATGCACACTTTTATTACATTAATTGTTTCAAACATTTAATTATTTTGTTGTACTCTAAGACCAAAAGAGCTAAACTCTCCATGTCCCTCTGTGACACAAAATCGATCCTAGTCAGTACCATCTTGAGCCACGATACCGTTCTTGACCTGTCACAACATCCAAGAATAGGTGCAATGATGTACTGTCACTGCTCACCCATCCAAGGAACCCTCAGCCTTCACAAGAGGCTTCATTAAGAACACCAACGATGGGATCTAAAACTATGCGTGGCAGAATAACTATGAGGCGTCATCAGATCCACCACCACCCTGGTATGTGGGTTTTTATTATTTCATTAATCTTCTTTAGTTTCAATCATTTTTTATTCCACACAACATCATCATGCTATGTATTGTAAATCAAAAGGCATTCCTTTAATGAACATGCCAACATGATAATTATTCAAACAACAATAATAAAACAGTTAACCAGACATTATGCGCAATCAGCAATCATGTCATCCAAAAGTCATACTAGTCCTAGCATGCATCTAACATCCTAAGCTACACAAACATCATGCTTTGAACTTAAAATCTACATAATACTAGTGAGCAAGAAAATCCTACCCACCAGAATATGCCGAATGAACCCTTGCGCCACTTTACAAAAGTTCACCGCCTTAATATTCTTGATCTGAAATAAAAATCAAATTAATTAATTAATTAATTCTCAAGTCTTTGCTATTCATCCAAAATGAATTAGAAATAATCTAAGCTTATATTTTAGAAATATAACCCTTCTACTATTTAAAACTTTTAATCCGAAAATAAAAAATTCAAGTAATTAATTTCCAAATCCCCTACGCTCCATTCACTTTAAATCAAAA
Source organism: Tinospora cordifolia (assembly GCA_030144865.1). NCBI lineage: Eukaryota > Viridiplantae > Streptophyta > Magnoliopsida > Ranunculales > Menispermaceae > Tinospora > Tinospora cordifolia. Next base: position 18,732 of record JAJIYU010005251.1, read on the forward strand.
ATAGTCTAGGCTTGGATATGCTTAAAACTTCCATATCTATTTTTCTTAAGTTAAAATCTTTTTCCAAAAATCTTTATCTTTGTTAGACCTCAAAATCAATTTAGTCTCAGATGACGAAACCTTCAGACTCCAAAAATTTACTTCATTCATCTACAAAGTCTATTATTCATATCAAAATAATATTCTTTAACCACAAATTTCTTTGATCTAACCCTCCAAAATTCATATTTTCACAAATAAATATTATTAAACTTTTAAACGTCAATAATAGGTTCTTTTCGTATCCAAAATAATTCAATAATTCATTTAGATCAAAACAAAGGTTTTTCAACTCTAAAAATATGAATTAGGACTCCTCACAGATATTCACTGCTCCATAATTTTTTTCTGACAATAGAAAATTTACATATTAAATTTTTTAGCCCTCTATTATATTTTCAAATTAAATAAAGTAATCTAAAGTTTAAAACCATTAAAAAATCCCCTTAACTCTTAAATAAATCACTTCTACTTAAGTAAGACAATTCTAATATTTAATATTTGTATCAAGACTCCAAATAAATTCAATCTCCGATCATCGAACCCCCAAACTACAATCATAATCACTATTGTAACACCCCAATTTTCAATCGGACCTCTGTTCACGTATTGTCTCACATGTGGATCGTCGCCCGATGAAAATCTAGATACTACTTGAAAGTTTCGTTCTGTCAAAATCTCTTTCTTCAAAATTAAACTCATAACAATTTGTTCTCAAGTCAACATTTGAGTAAATATTTTGTACAAAACCATGATCAAAATAATCTCTCAATATATTCGCTGCATTTAGCAATACAAATCGTAAACAATTCAGTGGAAATACTTTAATACTTGAAATCAAAACAAAATGTTAAAATAAAAAAATTGTTTACAAATCTAGTTAACTGAAATTAAAATCAAATAAACACATGAAAATTACTTCGGAAGGATTAAACAAAATACCACCTATCCCGGATTACCTCTCCAATGAGGTGTCTCAGCTGCTTGTGAGTTTTCTGACGTAGACAAATATGTACTACGCCCAAATATTCCTGAAAAATAGAATGAGAGTGAGCTCGAAAGCTCAGTGGATCGATCCTACACATCACATGCATTATACAGACCCAATCCAAAACATTACAAACACTTTCAAACATTCATTTATTTTAGTTGTAAAATAAGACCAGAAGAGGGTTGAGATGCCTCTCGTTATTCCTTGTGATCCAATCCAATCTCAAAGGGTTCCAATAACCGTTTAAAATCAATCGACGCTCACATCACAGCCTAAGAGAGTGTACTTACCCAGGTATCGTACCATCTCCCAAAGGCTTCGAGCTGTCACCGTCAGCTCTGGGTGGGAATACTTATGATCCGCCTTATAACTCGACAATCTCAAGCAGTGACATATAGGAGATGCCACCTCGATCCACTTCAAGCTCGTCAATCGTACCGGTACGTGGATTCTTAATAAACCATCATCTTATTTTAGTTTTTCAAACAGTCTCAATTACATCAAGCATCACACAATATACTAAAAAAATAATTCAACTATGCATACAAGTTAACAATTGAATAAAAAATAGAATCTAGATGCATATTTTCCTAGTCATGCATGCCATATTTGAGTAAATCCAAATGCAAGATCATGTCATGAACTAATTACGCATGAATTAAATAATTCATCATACATCACACATTATTCACACAAGCCAAACAATTTCAATCAATTTCTTAATAAAATTCTAATAACCTATAACTATTCATTCAAATGCTTTGAATTTTAAATCCACATAATACATATGAGTAAGGAAGTCACGTCCACCTGATTCTAAAGTTCTTCTAGGCTCCCTTGCTTTTCGTCGAGATCTTCGATATTCTAAAATGCGAGAATCTGAAATTCAACACTTAATGAAATTATTCTTAAGTTTAAATGATTTCTCAGATAATTATAAGGTCCAAATATTATTTTTCAATTAGTTTAAAGTTATTCTGAAATTCTAGAACTTTATACATTCTAATTTAAAATACTTCTAAATTCTCTAATTTCCTTGGTTTGTAATTACAATTTTTAATAACTTACTTACAATCCTTTTGTAGAATTAGATTTCTAATAACTTAATCTTCGTAATTTAAATAATTTATTAATACTATAGTTAATTTAGTTACGAACAAAATAAAGCTTCTAATTGTCAAGACTAAGTCTTTTTCGTATTTGAAATTTCTAATTTCTTTCCTACAAAAGATTAAAATTTACTAAAGTTGTTACTATTATTATTGTCATTTTCTCATGCTAGAACATACTTTGTTTGTTAATGATTTCATTAAGATTTTTTAAAATATTTAATTAACTGAATTTTTGAATCTACTTTTCTACAATATTTGCTTTCCTTTTTCAAATTTTCTATTATTAAAGTCCTAGTTAAGGTTATTTTATAGTGTTTGTTCAAATAATTTTCATTCAAATTTTACTAAAATTAAATAATTAAACACTTAAATAAATAAAACAATAATTAAATTTTTTTCTCTTAAACCAACACTCCTCTGTTATGGACCAAGCAGAATTATCACAGATTTATTTTTCTAATTAATTCATATCAAGTTATTAAACTATGTTAAGTCTTGTAGATAATCTACTCAAATTCACAGCCATAAACTTAAATCCAGAATTGAAGATTGTTCTTACCACCCTTGCCTTCACCAATCGGCTGAACCAATAAGAACCAGAACTTTGGAGCTTCAGACCGATGGTGCTTCTCTGCTGGCTTCTATTAAACGATCTCCGATTCCATCAAAATCAAACAATGTTCCAATTCATTCGTGCTTCTTCTATTTTCTATTGTCCGAACACATCAGCAACGCACCTACACACGCTGCTGGTTCTTCATCTTGTCCTGTTCGTCCCTCACAAGTCAAAACACCAACTACGACCAGCCCTCCCCTGCTCTGTTCATTCATCCAACCTCTTCCACGAAACTAAGCAACCCCCAGTTAGCATCATCTCCACGCCGGCCATTTGATCCCCCTCTTCACGGTCAATTAGCAGCAGAACATCCAAACAAATTTTGCTTCAAATCATGTTCTTCGTCTTACCTTTTTGTCTGCCCAAAAATGAAACAGCAAGCTGCTATTCTCCATTTCCAGAAACAGGGCACCGCCCCTCTTCATTCTCAACTTCTTCTTCTCTGTTTTCCAACGCCTCAACCCAGAATTTTGAATTCAAATTCTAGTTTTCATCTTGCTTCCTCTGTTCCTGTTTTCATGGCCACTGCAACTACTCACACACACCTTCTTCTTTTTCTCGTTCGGCAGCTGCTGCAACAGGTGCTTTTGTTTCTTTTCCTTCCTCTGTTTGTGCAACACGCCCAGGAGTAGCAGCAACAACTTTGTCCACGGTTTTCCCACCAAACCAAACTCCCCAAACCGACAGTTCTTCTTTCCAATTCATTTCTGTTTTTCATCTGTTATGTGATTCTCGGTCAGCAAGTCACCTAAAACAGAGCAGTGCTTCGTTCGTTAGTTCCATCACGGCAACAACAGCTCACACCCCCAAAACTCACTGCCAGCTTCTTCTTTACTCTGTTTTGATACCGGCCAGCAATTACATAAGCTGCTCGTTCGTCTTTTTGCTTTGTTCCTTTTCTTCATTTCCGTTCCAGTAGCTCACGGACCAGATTTTCACACCCATAGCAACACACAGTTGCTGTTTCTTCTTCATTCTTCTCCTTCATTCTTCTTTCCTCTGTTTTTTCACAACCGAAACACCCAGAAACCAGATTATTGACTTCCTAAACTCCAATCTCCTTTGCTGTCCGTGAAGCCAAACCCAAAGAACCAGATTTTCCAGATTTTCTCTTCTTCAGCAAGCTCACCGCCAAA